>CAJVPN010000080.1:0-48290 GCA_910592215.1 Entrophospora candida
ATACATATTCTATCAACTAATAGAGCTATTTTTTTAAAAGATAGGACAGAAAATGACTTCTATACTTTTAAAATTTTCCCAAAATTTAGGAGGTCTTTAGACCGAGCCAACTATATAAAAACTTTGTTTAGTGAAATTCAAATTTCAATCAAAAATATAATAAGGATTTATCACTCACAGTGCCTTAATAATATTTCAAATACAATTTCATTAATTTCACCATCAGTCATTGGTCATTATAAAGTTTATCATTCTCACTGAAATTATTCTTCCCTAAATCTTTTCTAGTATTTGCATTAATTTCATTATCATGATCCATTATTTCAATGTCTTCTCTCTTTGATTACTCCAAGCAAACTTTTCTAAGATGATTATGGATCAATCTGACTGGTATGTACAATCTGATAAAAAAACTATTGATGCAATATATTTATGAATTAATTCTAGTGTATTCTCATTTTCTTGTAGCAAACTAATAGTGGTCATATCTGATGAATTTTCGTTGTTGTTGATTTGATTTCTCAATTCATTAAAATAATTTTCTAGCATGTAACCTTTTTAGTAGTCATTTTTTTGTATGAGAGACCACTTAATCTTGAAAACCAAGAGATAAATTAATAAGATAAGCGTCATTATTATTCTTTTATTATTTTAAATTCCCGAATTTAATAATTTCCACTTGTGAATAACTATCTTTGACCAAATCAATCATGAAGTCTTTAAACTTGGTGACAAACCTGCATTAACTAAAAATTTACAATTAAATGACCAAGATTCTAGGTCATTTTCATAGTTTTACTGTGGGACACATCCAAGTGTTTTAATTTTTGATAAATACAGATGATCTTTCAAGTTTTAAAATTAGGCAACTATTTGTATATGAGCTCAGTCCAATGTTTCAATCTGGCCTTCCAAACATAGTAAATTAGCTTGAGCTTTAAACTGATATATATCTCATGCTCTGTGCAATAAAATTTCAAATTCAATTATCAGTTGATAGCTTTACTTAAGATAAACAAAATGATGGTTTTGATTTTTTCAAACTAGAAAGATTATTTGTGCACTTGTGAGCCCACTACGCCATGTGATAGCCCTCATTCCATCCAGCTCTTGTTGATTTTTTTATTAAGTAATTTGAAATTATTGGTTGATTAATAATAAACTCTCAATTAAATCAGCTCTACATAACCATATAAAGCTCCGAACGGGTCGGGCGGGCGAGTTTGGCCCGAATATTTTAAAGGCAAACCCGAGACCGACCCGAAATTTTCGGTCGAGTTTGGGTTGATTTCGGGTTAATAAGAAAATTTTGTGATTTACATAAATTCGGATAATAATAATTAATTAAATATAAAAGGCAAAACAGTTATAGTGGTTTAAAAGCTGCAATTTGTGTCATGCGTGACGCAAAACACAATTCATGATGCAAGAGATGTAGGATGCAATTCGCGATGCAAAACGTAACTCAAGGCAATTCGCGATGCAAGACGTAATTCAAGACAATTCGTGACACAATACATAATTAAAGACACAAGGCTAGTGGATGATGGCCGGAACTAACCACAGTTTACTAATTTTGCGGCGAAGTTGGCGAAACCTAAACTGCAGGTGAAAACCAAGTGGTCAATTAAACTACTGTTTAATTTCCGACCACAAAAGTGTTTTATTGAACAAAAAAAAAAGAATTGATTTGTTTTATTATTACAGAACGAATTGGATCAAAAAACGACACTATTTTTATGATAATCATATCTTTTTTTAATAAATATATAAATAAATAATAAAAATGCGAATATAAAATATTATTAAAAAATACAAAACGAAAGTGACTATATAGATCACATGTCCTGCATATGATTGGACGGCACTTCGATAAATCCGTTTTATTTATCATAAAACTTTGGTCATAGATTTGACAATTTAACCACAGTTTAGGAGTTTACCCATAGTTTAGGTAATTTATAAGTTTCGTCACTAGTTTAGGAGCCTAAATTCCTAATTTCTATCAGATTTGTTAAAATAATTTCAGCCACCATCACTACACAAAACATAATTGTGTGTATGAATCAATTCAAACTTTAACCACATATAAAACTCTTTATTAATTGCATGAAAACTTTTCAATTTTTTAATTTTTAATGTAACATCAATGCTTCATAGCTAAAAAGATTTTGTTAGCTAATAAATTGTCATGAATCATGTTTGCACCATGAATTGAGACTTGCATCACGAATTGCATTTTGTGTCAATTGTATAAAATTATGATAGATGATGCAATGCAAATTTTTAGGATTTTTATTGCAATTTAATAATTTTGACCTCAAGTGTAATTGGTACAGTCCAAAAAGTTTTTGGGTTTCGGGTCGGGTTCGAGTTTTTCGGTTCGGTTCCAACCAACAACCTGAAAACTTTCGAGTTAGCCCGCCCGTTTCGGAGCTTCATAAGTGGATTACCAAAAAATATCTTCCAAATAAATTTGCCAATGAATGGTAACGGAAATGTACATGGTAAATCTGGTTATAATTGTAACAAAAAAAATAATACCTTTTTGCAAAAAATTGAAATAAATAATTTATTTTTTTTTATCGTAAAAAAAAAATATTAATTTTTTAAAGAACAGATAATAAAGGCGAAAATGCGAACTGATAGTTCATTAATTAATTCGTCAGCAGTTAAAATCATTTTGATAAATTTAGAATTTTAATCTGTAAATTTCCTCAAAACTAATCCAATGAAAAACAAACAATCATCATGAACTCCTATTCGGCTATCTATTACCTAAAAAAAGGAATCTCAATGCGCGTAACATTGGATATGCGCTTAATGTGAGAGTACATACGTTGTTATCAGTTGTTCAAAATTCCAGTTTTCAAACTTAATTCTCGAAAAAAAATGACCCTCCTAGTTTTCAAATTAGGGTTTACAAAAATTCTCACCAAGAGCACTTTAAAGCCTTCTCAAATTTTGTTATTATTGCATTTTAAAAATATTAACATTGCTTATCCCGATAATAATTATTTGTTGTTTATTATTTATTATTATTATTAATTCATTTAAAAGGACTTTGGATTGAGGTTCAGCAAAACACGAATTTCTGTATTTTTCCAACAAGCCGGAAATCCTGACCATATTTCCGAATATCGGACCAAATTTTGTGCCCTGGGCCTCGAAATCGCAAATCATAATTGTCTCTTAATTCCGTGAATTTAATTGATATTTCAAGTATTTTATTTAAAAAAATTATATTCTTCAAAATATCTATATAATATCTTTGGAAAACATCATTAATGAGTGACCTTGTTAATTTAATAAAGATACTTCTTCCTTTAAAATATATGTAAATGATTTAGAAAATTGTTAAATCTATGGTGTAGAAATTAGGATGTCAAAGCTTTTAAAGCACATTCTGATGTTTTAAAAGTAATATCTTCATGCTTTAAGTCAGCTTTCTCAAACCCCTGATGATGACGGTATTATTTTATTTGAAAAATAAAGTTGTTTTGACATAAGATTGATTTATCAATAAATTCCTTTGATTACAATAAATTAAATGTAATAACTATATATTTATATTATCTATTTATTATAAAAGATATATTTATAAGATGAAGTTTTTGGGTTGCTTGAAGTATGTGATGAGCTATTTTATAGAATTGTTTAATAATGATAGAAAAAGAATGGATTCAACAGAGTATAATTTATTTTTATAAAGTTCAACAAACAAACATCATTCAATATATTTTATAATTAGTCCCGTTTTGAATCTTATGATGACAACATTCCAGTAATTGAAAACCCATGCTTATATCAAATATGGGAAAAGATCAAAGCTCTCAGTTTTGGTTTGGCTAGCCCTCGGAACATATCGATCAACTAATTAAACTTCATGTTTTCAGTTCGTTTTTTTCGGAGCACTAGAAAAAATGGTGTGGATTTGAAAGAAATTGAAATTATTAAGATGTGTAGGATTTTGGATTGGGGCAGCTCTCACCAATACACACAAAACCCAAACTCTTATTGGAAGATAATAATGATGATTTGAACACTTTATTAGAGGATATAATTCCGTTGATCAGATCTCACCAATTGATTCATAATAAAACCAAACATTATAAAGAGATTATTGATAAAGAAGTGTATGAAAATATTCTTCAACTTTGACAAACGGCAACCGTTACTTCAAAAATATCCAAGAGACATAGAAGTTAAAATTTTAATTTCTATAATTTAAGTATTAATCTTTCGTGGATCTCAAGATGAAGGGACATTGAACAAAACAATAGTTGTCATTAAATGAATTGGTAAGTTTCTTCTCGAGTTCATACTGAACAAGATTGTATATAACCTAAATTTCGTAAAAGTCTACAAGTTTCCGTGATTTGGAATTATATAACAGTATTAATAATGAATATTATCGTTTTTATGATATTGACAGCAAGAAATAGAGGTTTATAATTAGTAAAAAAAATTTTAATAATTTTTAATATTTTTTTATTTTCGCCTTTATGTTTATAATTGTGATTTGATTGTTGTTACTTTATTTGGAATAGCGCCAACAAATAATTGTGATCACCAGTAAAATGTTCTTTAAATTTTTTGTAAATATAATAAATAATAATACTTATATATTAAAAAAAACAATCAATAAATAATATTTTAAAAAGCTTCATTTACCCATTAAAATCTAGAAAGCATATATTTTTGTTTTATAAAGATCTTTACTCAATGTCGTTATTAAATGATGCAGAGTAAGAATTAACTAAATTTCATCGCTTGGGGTTACTTTATTAATTTTTTTTTAAAAAAAGATTTAAACTAACATCAAAGTTGTAAAGTTATATTATTCATCAACTTCGTGTAGGTTATCTTCGTCGAGTAGGAGAAAGGATAGGAGAGCGTGTAATAACCTTTAACCCAACTGTTCTTTCAAATGATTACATCAAAATAGCTGAAACGTCTTACCCAGAAATGCATAATTGTCATTCCCCAAACATTAGCATATCAAGCAATGATTATTTTAAATCCACCAGTTCTGCTTGTCCACCTATATCTGGTGTTCGTGTAAAAACTTACACAGAGTTGAGTAATAAAAGTAAAGATGCAATATCAGAAGGATTAAGTATTGGAGATAGTGATGATGAAACAGATATTGGCGATGAAAATGGGTAAGTTGATATATAAATAAAAATATAAAAGGATAAAATATATGAGTGTGTGTACGTTTAAACAACATATAATCTGATAATTTCTTACAGTTTCAATAAGAAAATATATTAATTAAAATATAAAAAATTCTAATTTGAATAATTTCAATAATTAATTGAATAATTAATAATTTCAGCAAGAAAGCACGACAAATGTTTTCCAAGCTCCATATAAAACCTAATGTAGTACCACCCCCACCGGTATTCATAACTTCTCCTTCAAAACCACCAACTTCTCGACAAAAATTTGCTGGAAGTTCATATTCACCTGGAGGAGCATTAAAAACTTCCCCTGAAAGCATACTTGGAATATCATCAAATGAACAAACTCCACAGCTATCCCCAGCTACATCAACAGAAAGCGATAAAGTATTAGAAGATAGACGAGGTTCAGAAGCCTCATTGTTAACAACTGATGATGGAGCAGAGATCTTATCTTCTAGTCCACCACCAAAAGAACCATTGTCCCCAGAAAAAGAGAAAAAACTATTCCCTGATCCATCAAAATTCACCGCCACAACCTCCACAAAACCAATATCTGCGCTTTCTGTTTTAATTGCTGAAAAGAAAAGTAAATTAGACAATCCATTCAGAGAAAAATATAGTTTTTTTGCAGGAAAAGGAGATCTTAATCCAATAAAATTGAAACTATATCTTCCTTTTTGTAAAGAACCTACCAAGCCACTTGTGCTTATTGTAAAAAGGGATGCATCTGTTGAAGAGGTAATAGGATATACATTGTATCAATATTGGGATGAAAAACGGGAACCTATATTAGAGTCACGACTATGTAATGTTGTACAATGGATTATGAGAATTGTTGAGGATGATGGTGAAATTGATGAAGATATTGGTAAAAAAAAAATTTATTTTTCTTCTTTCTGATCAATTATGGATTTTCCCTAAAAAAGAAATATATATTTTTTTTAAAGCATTGGAGAGGACAAGAAAAATATCAAAATTTGCTTTTGATCAATTTGCATTATGTATAGCAAATCCAACACAAGGTTTGAATTAAATTTATTATTTTATATATAGGAATTTATTTATTTATTTAGAAAAACTTTCCCACTCTAAAATATTATATTTATATATATATTTAGTGAAACAAAATGAAGCACTTCATGCCAAAATGAGATCGCCAACTAAAGAATCCATGACAGACCCACCTACAGCTAAATCAGACGGATCCACCATAACAACTATAAACGATTCAACAACACGCACTAACACATTAGGAAGTACAGTTGATCTTGCTAATCAAATATTTTTGAGAATTCGACTTACACAAAATTCTGAAGTTGCACATACAACCACCATTAATGTTTCACCTGACATGCATTTCTATGAAGTTTTGGATGCAGTTTGTCAGAAACGAAAGTTGGATAGTAAAGACTACACTTTTAAAATTGCTGATTCAAATATTTTCATAAACTTAGAAAACACAGTTGATACAGTTGGTAACGAACAAGATTTAGTCTTGGTGCCAAGAGTTACAACACCTACAACAGGCGATATGCCACCTAGTCCAACTAGTAAATATTGCTTTTTTCCTATTTTCATTTTAATTGATTAATTTATATATATATATATATATATATATTGCGAATAGCTATTAAAGAAAGGACATCTAAACGAAGAACACCGACTGATCCACCACAACCATTATATGTTTCTTCCAATGAATACATGTCTGTCTATAAGGTACTCATTCATTTATAGTAGAAGTCTATTAAAAGTTTACTATGATAGTAATGATGATTATGATTTTTAAATAATAGAAATATTTGGTCTATCGCAAAACACCAATGTTTGTTGGACGTCATGAACGAGTGTTGGCGATTGATGGTGATTATATACACATTATGCCATCAGAAACTAGAACAATGTTTGAGTCGATGAAAACAGTTAGTTTTTTTTTTGATTTTTTTTTTTTAATTTTAAAGTCTATAAATATTTAATCATAATTAAATTTATAGTCGTCTTATCATATAACGGCTGTGTCATCATGTAAACCAAATAAAAAAGCCCCATCTAATTTTAAATTAGTAATATATCGAGATTCCGGTCTCAAAACTTATGATTTTGAGGCAGAGTCTCCAAAAACAACAAGTAATTACTAATAAAAAAATTTTGTTTCGTATTTACTTAATAATCAATCAATCAATTAATTAATTAAATTAAAATTTAAACTTTAGGTGAGATTTGTCAAAAAATTCGATTCTTAATGGGATTACATAAAGGTGATCAGTACAAAACAAGAAACCTGGCAAAACATTAAATATTTATTCTATAACTATATATATATATTAGTGTAATATTTTAGTAATTTATATTTTTTCTCTTTTTTATCTATTATTAAGAGAGGTGATAATTTTAAAAAGAAAAATTATTTAATTGGTGGCGATGAAGTGTATGTATGATTTAAGATGAGGCTAGGTTTTTTCCTACTTTGGATGGATTGGGAAGATGTAAAAATCAATAATTTTTTATATGTATATTTAAAAATTCCAAATTGGAACCTTGTACAATAATAAATAAATTTTGTAAAAAAAAAAAGGAAAATGCTTTTTTTATTAAATTAACAGATTGCAAAATGATCTATATTTTTTAAAATTTTATATGTATAGATAGAACTATAGAACTGATGGAAAACATAAAGGAAAAAAGAAGCAAACAAGAAGCGAATCTCTTTTCAAATAATTTTTACCGAATTCTAAAAAATTTATTAAAACAAAAGATTTTTTTTTAGAAGAATATGTGATACCATGTTCTAATTGTAAATGTATTTTTATATCATTAAAATTAAACACACAAGATTTTTTTCTTGAAGAATATTCAGAAACATTTTCTGAACATAATTTACAAGAAAATATTTTCCTGTTTAGGAAATGACCCTTTGCTATCATTGTTATTGTTGGTGGTAGTTTTTTGCCGATTTTGATGGATTTTTGATTGATGTTACTATTGTTGTTGGTATTGTTACTAAATTCAAAAACTTCTTCGCATAATTTTGGAATCAGAGTTTGTGTTAGATATGTTTCACTCCATGGAATTGAAGGATCAGAAGAATGAAAAGATGGTTGTTTGAATGAAGGGCAGTGTACAAGATACTCAAATATTGGATGATTAGATGGAATTTGCATTGAAACCATAGAATTAACCTATAAATTTATATATACACATAGTTTATATTAGCAATAATAATAATAATACTGATTGATCAATCGACTAGTTACCTTGACAAATAAATCAAACTGTCTTGCTCTAATAGCTGCATAATTTCTTTTTTCAATATACTCTTCTCTGATAGCGTTTTGAAAACTATCCCAATGATGATCAGAAAAAAATCTCATTGCAACAGTCGCTTCTGGGTTTTTTAGGGTATATTTTTTATAAGTTGGGCATCTACGTAGTTCAGCTTCAACCCGTTCAATGCTTCTGTTAGCATCATTGGGCACACTTGTAGACAATCGACTTATAACAGATTTCAAACGAGCC
This sequence comes from Entrophospora candida, assembly GCA_910592215.1. Taxonomy (NCBI): domain Eukaryota; kingdom Fungi; phylum Glomeromycota; class Glomeromycetes; order Entrophosporales; family Entrophosporaceae; genus Entrophospora; species Entrophospora candida. The sequence continues at coordinate 8,706 of CAJVPN010000080.1, forward strand.
TTTTGATGCCATTTTTTTAATGGTTCTGGTTTGCTCGATTGTTGACATTGTGCTGTTATCAAATTCGACTCCAATAATTTAACTATTTTTATATCCTTCCAATCTAAAGAAAAAGAAGGAGGAGGACAAGAAAAAGGATAAGAAAAAGGATCTTCTGCTTGTTCTTCTCCTCTTTTTTTTTGTTGTCGTTCAATAATTTCTTGATGTGATGCTTCAACTTGAGATCTCCAGTAAAGTTTAGGACGGCTAGCTTGTGAATAAAATGGTAAGCCTACCAAAGCTTCACGATTCAACCGTCCCTCTTCTTTAAGTTGACCACGACTTTTTTTTTTTTAAATAAAAAAAAAATATATATATATAATATTTATTTTTTTAATTAGCAGCAGTAGCAATTATTATTATTATTATTATTATTATTATTATTATTATTATTATTATTATTATTATTATTATTATACAAACCTTATTGTTCTATTGAAAAAACAAGATCTGCAACATCTAACTTTAAACTCCCAATAAATTTTAGCAGGTTGTTCGCTTGGCATGTCACCATTTTGATCAATCCTTCCTTTACCACAAAATTGACAGCCCAATTCAATCAAATGCAAAAAAACATAACATTGTTCAGGCAAGCCTTTTGGTGCTGCTGGAAGATTTGGCAAATAGGTAGTTCTAGAAAATTTCCAGATCTGTTCAGTTCCAAAGTTTGAAACGGCCAACAACCAACGACGGAACTTTTTACATACAAAAGTCAGGTTGACTAGTTCAACAGGATGTAAATATCTGCATATCTCTATAAATATTTCGCACGGAATGGTTGTTGATATAATGCAAGCATTTGAAGTTTTTGTTGTTGTTATGGTGGTAGTTGCTGATGAAAAAGATCGTGAAGAGCAAACTTCGTTTAAACAATCTAAAGGATAAATTATGGGATTTAAATTGTTATGACTATTGTGTAGTTTGTGTAGTTGTTGCTGTTGCATTTCTGGATTAGGTTTTTTTTTTTTAAGATTGATTTTTTTTCTCCGTCACATGAAATATTTTACGGTTTGTGAAACAGCACACAGTGGGTAAAAATAGAACTACACAAACTCAAATTTTTTCTATTGAACGTGTTATTTTTTCTTTTGTTTAATTCGAAACGGCTTAAAAAGGCCATAAACTGGTATTCCATTTAGAAAGGCAATCGAAGAACGTAATAAAATGTATCCGAATTCAAGATATGAATCTGGATAAGGATCTGGATAGGGATATATAAATCTTACCTGATTTTACGCGTTCTTGCTTAAAACATTCTGAGAACTTTCCTTTGTCCTAGCTGGTTTCTATTAAAATATATTATTTATTAAACATAATAAATAAAGCAACATTAATAATAATAAGATTATGTTAGTGAAATCTTAATTGACGCTTCTTGACGGTTGATGGGATTATATTTGGAAGTCGTTAATTATAAATTTGAATTTAGATAATGATTCCCGATTGAAAAAATCATGCATTCCACTAGATCGTGCACATATTTGTAAACATTATTGTCGTTGTAATAATATTAGATTTCATTATTCTTCATGTTAATCAAAATATAGCGAAAACAAATCTTTGAATTCCCAGTGAAAAAAAATAATCAATAGAACTTTACGAGGATTTGGAATGGACATACACTCATCAAACAAATGACAGAACAAATAGACGAACGATAAAGACGAATGCCGTTTGGACTAAATTCAACTTGATTGGAGGATAGAATATAACATTCATCATTTAACGTAAATTTTTTTTAACATAATTTTTTTCTATATAATACTATTTAATATAATAAACCTTCTTATTCAGACTAACAAAAGATAATCTTTGATATCATACGAACAATATAACGTTAGTACCAATACAACAGGTCAATATAGCGGAAAAACTTGAAGAAAATTCAAAAAATCAAATATTATTATGACTGACCAATCAATCTCAATACCAAGGATGATTTTTTCCAAAATACGATAAAAAATTTTTTTCTTTTATTTTTACCTAATTAATCCCGCTTATTTTTAGTTCTTAATATATATTTTTTTGACCCAAATCGAAATTATAAGTTCTGATCCGCAGTAGGTATTTTAACCATAATTACAAATTAGTAGAAAAATGACACAAACAAAGCTTTAATTATTATTATTTTAATTATTTTACATACATAATGGAACGAACAAAAAAAAAATAAAAAAATTCTTTACGCGCACACACGCGAACTTGTAACATAAATAGTAAGTGCACGACGAGTAGGGTTAGGTAGTATATGAATCTCATTTGACTGACACGTAATAAAAAGAAATCTAGAAAATACATGAATGCACAATCATGCATCTTCTATTTATTAATAACAAATTAAAAAAATGATTATTATTTATCAATCAAATTCTATTTTATTTATTATTGCTCACAAAATAAACGCACATTTACATTAAATTATTTATTGACTTACACATACACACGTCATTATCTGATAATAAGCATCTAAAATCCTGCTACTGATTATTATTAATTCATTCAATACACCATCTTCATTAATCCACTCGCTCACTACCAAATTCAACTTCAAAATTACACATTTACTTGTTTACCTGCTTGCCTGCTTACTCAATTATAGAACTCTATGATTATTTGCTTGTTTACCTGCCCAATTACTACTTACTGTTCAATTACACGCACAAACACACACAAACACGCATACACACACACACATACACACACACAAAAAAAAACGCGCGCGCTCAATCAATTACTTGTTCTTATTCACATTTTCACATTCAAAGCCTCATTCATCACTTGCTGCCAATCTTAATTATTGATCATTTTCTCATTCCTTTGATTCTCATTTTCCACCACAACATGCATGAATTATTCCAATAATAGACCGCACATAATCAATTATACAAACATGCACACATATTACAAATAAAAACTAAAATAATAACAACAGAAATAGAAAACAATAATTAAAATTAATTAATTAATTAAAATAAATAATAAATAATAAATAAATGAATGTAGTTTTTTTTTTTTTTGTTATTTATTTTTATAAAGTTACTATCATATGTGTGTGTATATTATCCTTATCGGAATTTTACTAATTACAGAAAATACAATAATAATAAATAAATTCACACAAAAAAAAAAAGTTTCGGCTTATTTCTCTCTCTCTCTCTCTGTCCCTCTTTAAGTTTTATATTTGATAACAATAATAATAAAAATTATTGTATTTGTATTTATATTATATTTATATTTATGTACATTTTTTAAATATACAGCAGCAGCCTATTTATTAACATCAAGACTACGCAGGTAGCACTAACACCGGCAATTTTAATTTCGGCAGTTCCAATTATTAATTAAAATAAAATAATAAAGTTTTTTACTAATTTAGTTTTTTTTGTCGACCTAGTTTATTGTTTATTATTTATTATGAATGAGAACATGAATGGAAATTGATTGGTTGTGATTACCACCATGTATGGCTATTTGTGCTAATTAGAAAAATTCCACAACTAATTAGTAAATTTTGAATTTTCTTTGAAAGGAGGAAAATAGGAAAATTTTAATCATTGATAATTATCAATGAATGAATAAATGAATGAGCATCATTATCGTTTCGCCAACAGCACCAAGGAGAATGGAGAAATGGAATGATGACGATGGTTATGAATGGCAAACATTTCCTGTAATATATAATAACAACAACAATAATAATAATTGTTGATTGATTTCTCTCTTCTCCAAAAGAATCAAAATCTCAGAGTTTTTCCATGTACGATTGCCATATTTAGTTTGGTTAAGTTGCCAATTAAACTTTTTAATTAACCATTAATTAACTTGGCCATCCAATCAGAATTGACCAAAACAAACTTTATCAGAAATTAACAATTTTATTTCAGGGATTGGATAAAACTTTATTATAGGTAAAACCTTTTTTTGCGAGTGGTGTTGGTGGTCAATCGATCAGCATAATAAAAAGTAATAAAGAATTGGGAGGCAAATTTGTTTGTTCGCGTTTGTTATATAAGTAAATAAATAAATGTAACTAATTACATTTATAATTAGTCGATTGATGGACATATATGTTTTATCTAACTTCTCTTTACCTTTTATTATTATTATTATTATTATTATTATTTTATTATTATTATTATTTATTATTATTTTACATAAATTAATTAACTTTATTATTTTTCATCTGATTGATTTCCCTTCTTCGCTTACTGATTCTTCTTTTACATCATTATTAGCCAACCAAAAACTAATAAATTGCCAAATATTCTTTTAATTACTTTATTTGTGCATATTTAATTTGACTAAAACAAATAATAATAATAATAATAATATGTCAGCAGTTAATTAATTGAAGGCAATTTTAATTGTGAAAATATGGAAATTCCAACAACAACAACAACAACAATAACAACAACAACAACAGCAACAACAACAACAACAACAACAACAACAACAACAACAACAACAAAAGAAATAGCCAGCAATTAGTGAGTGATAATAGCAGCAATAATAACATTAGGAGCATTAAACAAAACAAACCATCATCGATAATTTTCACATCATATTTTCATTTTTCCTATTACAATTCCATTTTTCCTATTATATATATGTATTTTGTATGTTCACAAATATTATTCCAAGCTCAATCTAATCTCCTTCCCACCTATCAGAAAGAAGGACTGGAATTTTATTTACGCTTGGCTGTTAAATATCAATTAATAATCAATGGTAATATTATTCGATTGTGTTGTTGTATGTTTACATCATCGTCTTATATATGTGAGAGATAAAATTTTACCAACTTCAAAATAAAGTTTTACTATTGAATAAGAAAATAGGCGTTTTTTTTTTTTATAAATCTCTAAAATAATAAAATTTTTCTAATTGAGGAAAGAACAATTGATTCATTCACTATATATGTTTGACAAAAAAGATTTAAAAAAAAAAAAGTTTTTGACATAAATAATAATAATAATAATAATAAATAATAGTAATTACATATGTATATTTTTCACATACATATCCGCTTGCTTACTTTCCGGAATATCCGCATCCCAATCCCCGTTCAGTCTAAAATTCCAATCTCATTTTTCATTTATATCATCCTCCATCCGATATTGATTTGACTTCCATTTTATGGTTATGACATTGAGCTCTGAAACCTAATCATTCAATCATACTTTCTATATATGTATATTATGGATGATGATGGCGGATAATTTATTTATTTATTAATTATATATATATATATATATATACAAATAAGAATTATTATATTAATAATAATAATTTCCGAGTATGTAATAAAAATTGTTATATGGAATTATTTTTGTTAGTATCATGCTAATGTGTTAATGCATCATCATCAACACCAAAAAAATTCATTCATTCGTGAAAAAAAGTTTGTGGTGGTGTTAGTGGAATTTAGTGCTATTATTTAGATCATAAGTAAAACAATATCTATCCATCATATAATAATAATATCATGATATATTTATTATTGTTGTTATTACTAGCCTTATTTTATTATTACATTTTGAGTTATTTTCCCTTTTATTGTTCGGGGTTCTCGGGATTTTTCAAAGTAGTTTTTACTATTATTACTATAGTCATCATCATCTATCTATTACTAATTATATTCCATAATATTTATATCAAATCACATGTATGTATAAAAAAAATTCCAAAACATTTATTTTTTTTTTAATTTTTTTTTTTCTAAAAGAATGATTAATTGATGGCGTGTGTGTAACTTTTTACATCTAAAATTATTTTTTAAGATTTATAGGATTTATTTATTTGATTGGCTTGTTTTATTAATAAATAAAATAATAAATAAAGGCATTAGTAATTAATTGCACTAATAAATAAATAGCAATTAATTAATGTTTGTGCTAAATTTGATTTGGCAAAAAATAAAAAAATAAGCAACTTTATATAAGCATTATTTATAAACTAAAAAATAAGCAGTAGATTACGTCCGATTACGTATATGGAATATGTGTCAGTTTTCTAAATTAGGTAACTATATCCAAAAAAATATAATAGCCTATTATTATTATTTATTTATTTATATTAATTAATTTCAATTTTACAATTGGATCAATTTTTTTTGTAGATCAAATAAAGAAATTTTAGGGGGATTTTTTTTTTTTATAAAAAAAAAAAAGAAGAAAGAGCGAGCGAGCGTGTTTGTTACTTTATTTGTTTTTTTTGTGCTTTTTTTATTGATTGTCACTATTGCTTTGTGTAACCATAGTTGCATTTTATTATATTCGTATATATAAATTTTTTAATTTTTGAAACGAACCATGAATTGGTAGTAATTTCACATGGCTGTTCTTATAATCCAATAAAAGTAATTAATTTAATCAATTAAATTAAAAATATTAATAAGATTGATTGATTGATTTGATCGATTTTTGATTTGATAATTGTTGGGATGGAATGGAATGCGTGATGTTTCAAAAAATAATAATATTTGTCTTTATTGTATTGTGTGTATGTATAAAAGGGAATCTTTACAACCCCTAAAAAAATTTATCTTTTGATTATTCTCGGCTAATATTTCCATAATTAGAGAATATTTCAAGACAAGGAGATAATAAAATAAATAATAAATAATAAATAAATAAAGAAAGAAAGGTAGACAGGCAGAAAGAAAGAAAGAGAGGAAGAGGAGAATAGTTATTATTATTGTGAATGATACATAAAGGTGAATGAATATGTCGGTGGGGAAGAAATTGATAAATCGGTAATTGATTAGTGGCGTGTGTATGAGATGATTAATTAATTATTCCTGTTATTCATCTTATTATTTATTTATATCCTATTATCATTATGATTGTTGATTGAAATTTCTTATTATGAAGTTATTATTTGTCAGTTACAACAATTAATTATTACAATTATTAGGATACCAAGAAGCCTTTTACATAAAATCAATCTACATAAAGAATTATATAATACAACACATGTAATGACTTCTTGTTCTAATAAGAATGAATGACACTAATACTAATAATATTTCAAATTAACTTCTTCTTGTTCTTCTTATTGTAAAATGAGGATGATTAATTGGATGTGATTGAATGTGTGGTGTAGATGAGCATGGATTGGATGTAAAACATGTGTGTGTGGTGTGTGTGTGTGTGTGTGTGCAATGTAATATATATAATATATATATATAATATTACAAAGATAAAATATTGTTGATCTTTTTCATATTTTTCAAATTTATTTTCCATGGATGGCTAAAAAAAGTTATATCTCTATATGTAAATGTGTGTATACATACATACACACACACACATATATATATTATATAAACTAAAATAACATTTTAAAACTGCTAACCAATTATTATTATTATTGTTTGTTCTTTTATCACAGCTCATTATACAATACTAATTAACACATCTAATAACACATTTAATTAAATTAAGTTTAAACATTCTTTTAATTCAGAATTTATATATATTCTATTCTTTATTATTATTATTATTATTATTATTATTATTATTATTATTATTATTAATTATTAGACTAAATTAATTTTGAAAGATTCGTTAATTATATATTATTTTATACTAACGTTTTTACACATAAGCGGCGTTTAAATTGTAATATATGTAATAAATAAAATAAATAAATAAGACTTTTCATTCAAAAAAACATCTATTCCAAATTAAATACGAATTAAATAAATGTAAATATTTTAGACAATAAATATCCGATAATAAAAGGTATTATTATTATTATTATTATTACTATTATTATTATTATTTATTATTTATTATACAATTCATTACACTTTTTCCCCACCTTTTTTTAATTTTATTATTTATATTTGGGGGCCGTAATGTAACAATAACAAATCCAACATTTAAAGACGTCAAAAAAAGCGAGAATATTTTTAGGGATTCAAATAATATCCTCACAATCTTTATATATAACAATAACGTGTAATGTTTTGTTTATTTATCGGTTATTATGAATTTTTGCCCATATTTAGTGGTTCATTTGCATGATGATAAAGAATTCTATTGTACACCAACATTCACATTCAATTCCAAGATTAACATCATCGAAATGTATCCATATATTTATCTGCAATGATAACGATACGGATAGTTAGTTTTGATTATCCTCAACTACCAACAACGTCATGGATGTTCGTTGTGTTTATATTCAATAGATAAATCATTTCGGATATTCTGTGCATACATATTTCTTTTGATGAAGTTTTTAAACGTTTTAAAGATAGAGAAAATTCGGATAAACTAGTAAATTTTCAGTCGATTTTAAGAAAAAAAAGATAATCATATCTGATTATTGTATGTTTTTTTATTCGAAAGATCCACTTATTTTGATCATTTGATTCGTGTGATACAGTGATACATCAGTTTGTTGATCACACGCGCAAAACATATCACTCAACAAAAATTTTTTTTGATCCCTGAAATTTCATACACCCCATTTTTCTATAATAAAATTTCCTAATAATAAATAATTTATATCAACATTAAACCACATTACTACTCCTCACCACACACACACACACATACACATTTTACTTCATCTACAATATTATTATATTATGAATAATCAATCACGCCAATTTTTTTAGTTTTTTTTTTAATAAAACCGCCAAAAATTTTAATTTAAATGAAAAAAATAAAAAAAAAACATCAACAACGACTAAAAAAAATATCATTATTTGTAATAAGGCAGAATATAAATAAATCCGATTTTTTCATTCATTTATAATATAGATAATTGCATAATAATAAACTTTCACACAAACTTTTTTTTTTTTTGCTTTTTTATACTACTCGCATTTTGCACTTAACTTACACACGAGTTTTAATTTATATTACTAATTTACAATATAAAAAAATTAAAAATTTATTAGTTTGTAATTATTAGTTATTATTTATTTATTTATTATTATTTATTTATTTTATTTATTTAGTTTTTTTATTCTTCTTTTTTTAAATATCATCATCATCCACATCATAATAATAGTAATAATAGTAATAATAAAATAATATAATCATCGTATTATATTATTTATTCATTACAAATATATATAAATTAAATATATTATATTATATTATTTTTTATATTATTTATAGGAAAAAAAATTGTATAAAACCTCTCGATTATCTATTTTTTTTTGTTTTTAAAAATTTTTCAACTAATATAAAATATCGTAAACAAAAAAAAATTTCAAATTTTAATTATGAGTATTAATATCATTAACAATTTAAAATTAAACCAACTTATGATGCTCCTTCCCGAACGTATCTCTGAGTTCGCTGCTCATATGGCATGTTATATTTGGTTCAGCGACTATCAACAACAACCATCAAATAACATTAATAGTAACAGTAATTCCATTATCGATGTTCAAAGCTCTTCAAATTGGTCATTATCCTTGGAAATTCCTCCAGGTGGTTCATACGTCAATTGCCAAAGATTCAACGAATACAAACCAAAAGATCCCTTCAAGAAATTTTGTTTGGACGTATTAGCTACAACTCAAATATCGTTTCCTGCTGTATTATTATCGCTACTCTATATTCATCGTATGAAAATACGTAATCCAAAAATAAAAGGTCAGAACGGTTCCGAGTACAGAACATTCACTGTCGCGTTGATGTTGGCAAATAAATTTCTTGACGATAACACTTATACTAATAAAACTTGGTCAGAAGTGACTAGGATACCTGTTGCTGAAATAAATACCATGGAAATTGAGTTCTTGAGTGCCCTTCAATACAAATTGTTCGTTTCAATAGACCATTACAATGATTGGTTACAAAAAATCACGCGTTTTATTAATTATGGCGATGATGATTCTAACAACAACAACAACAACAACAATAATAATCAAGATAATATCTCTGTTGTAAATAATAATAATATTAATAACATTAATATAAATAATAGTTGTGGTGGTAATAGTTGCGGAAATTGTAAAAGGTCGGCTCAAGAAGCATTCGTTGATGATATGACGATATCTCCACCAAAAAGAACAAATATAACAGCTACAACGACGACGACAACAACAAATCGCAACAATAACAACTTGCAATATTTACTACCAATATCACTATCATCATCATCATCGTCGTCATCATCATCTAATTACAATAATAATAACAATAATAGTAGCAACAATAATAATAATAATTACAATTATAACAACTACAACAACAACTACAACAATTATACTCGCACATCATCTATAAACGGAATAGCCACATCTACCTACTCTTACAACAATCCAAGTCAACCTACTATAGAAATTGGATCTACTTCATATATTCCTTTATCGAACAATAATTATTTCGGTAATTTACTTTTACCTTTAACCACAGCTACTGTCGTTTAGGTCAAGATGTATGTATTTAGCGTGATTAGGATATATTTAGTTAGTCATCACACAAAAATATATTAATTCATTTTTAGCTAAAAAATAAAAAAAAAAGAACAATTAAAACTTTTTTCTTTATTTCTTTGTAAAGGCGTTTTTTTTTAATAACGCAAATTATTATTTTTTTTTTCCTTATTTGTACAGATTTTTAGATTTTTTTCTTCCTGCATTTGTATGTAGTCTGCATCATATTTTTTTTCTTTCTTTTTTGCACAATAACATTTATAATCATCATCATAAACACATTTTTATTCTTTTTATCTCCTCATAAAATACAACAAAATATACACATTTAAATAATTCACGACAATAAAAATAATATACAACACATTAAAACATTTAACAATAAAAATAAATAATACATACAAAAAGACAATTATTATATATATATATTTACACAATAAAAAATAATAATATTAATAATTTAGAATTTTACTTTACTTTTTACACGTTAATAATAATCTCTTTATATATTATTTATTGCCTTTTTAAACATTGCAAAAGTATTATTCCCTTCTTTTTTTTTCTAAGATTCATTCATTAATTAAGATAGTAAATAAGCGATGAAGGTGTTATGTATGATGATAATACATAACACACAATAAAAAAGTACAAGTTTTAAAAATAAAAATTTTTTTTTTGTCATTTGTCAAAAAATATATAAAAAACGTCGTGTTATTATTATTATTAATCAATCAAAGCCTGTTGCTATATATATATACACGAGGATGCATGAAACGCGATTTACACAAAAAAAAAATATCAAGCCACAATGACATCAAGCCACATAATAAATTACCAATAATTATAACTTACGATTCAGTTCCCTATAAAAGGAATGATTTACATACATTATCTAATAAAAAATTTTTTTTCTAGAAAGAAACCAATTTTGAAACTCGCACAACTTTAATTTATAAATTAATCAAGTTTTTTGATTTGATTATACTGATTCCAATTATTTATTTAAAACCAATCACTTGTACATATTTATTACCCAACATACATAGTCATCATCATCGTCATCAATTATCTTATATAAATGAATGCATTTTGTATGACAGCAATATTTAATATTATTTATGTTGAGTAAAATACGTCTGCCGTTTACATAATAATAATAGCTGAAATGCAAAAATACAAATAAAGTTTTCAATAAAATTAAAAAGAGTTTTTAGAAATTCTAAATTGGGTAATTGATATATCCATTATATGTATATTATGTGTGTATAATATATATTGTTAGTGTAATAATATTTATTGAATGGAGATGAATGGAGAAGAAAGAGACAAAACCTATTGTTTATAAATGCAATATATACCGAATTTATAACGTTTGAAGACCGAAAATATACACTTTAAAATAAATATGCAGTTTATTTTTTCGCAAAAAAAAAAAAATAAAAAAAAATAAAAGTAAAAATAATTACCGAATATGTACAACTATTATTTATTATTATTAAACATTAAAGCAACGGAGGTAACGGTGAGAGAGAGGTAACAACTGCAAAAAAAAAAAAATTGAAACTATTCTTGTGCTGATTGATTATGCCGTGGTTTTTTTGTTGTTGTTGATGATGATGATGATGAAAACAAGTATATTAATTAATATCAGCGAACGAACATTAGCGAACGAAAAAAACATATAAATTTATTTATAAGCAAACAAAAACAAAAACAAAACAAAAATTACGAGTGTGAAAACTATGTAATAATAACAATAACAATAATAATAATAGTAATATTAATAGTAATAGTAATTCTCGTTTTTAGTCGTTCTTGTTCAAATTCTTGTTATTAATTAATATTATTAATTAGTTGATTGATTGATGATTGCTGATCACTTTCTTTCTCTTATTCTCTCCTTTTCTTTTATTTTTTCTTTCTTTCACATCTTTCTTTCAATCTTATTCTTTCACACTTCAATCAATCAATCAACAAATTCACGCACGTACGCAACTTAATTTTATTTCTAATTAAGTTCATTGAATGCTAAAAACCCATACAGCAATATTATTTTATTAATTAATTAATCAATTAATGGAAGTATTTGCAGCATCAATCTTAATTAATAATGAGATGTTATTATTATGATTATTGATTACAACGGAAAACAATAACTGCTAATTATTTAAATTTTAATTTAATTTCTTGGTTCTTAATTAATTAAATGTTAATTAATGCCTATTTTTAAATTTCTCCTCTCTCGAAATACATGTGTGTGTGTATATGAAAAAAAAAAAAAAATGGCGGCATTACAAGAAGTTGAACAAGTTTACGCCGTCGATTTTCTCAAAAGTCCGATGAATGAATAAAAATATTTTTATAAATATAAATAAATAAAGTACACATTTTACTAAATATAGATTTGAACTGGTTTATCATGGATTATTTATATATCATGTTATATGCGTGTATACGTATATGCATACATGTATGCTATTGCAACAATTATTTACATATGTACATACCGCTTATATTCATTCCATTTTTATTATCAATGGAGTAATATGTCTTTCTTTTCTTTCTTTCTTTCTTTCTTTCTTTCTTTTTCTTCTTCACTTCTTTTTTCCATAACATGTAACAAATATGTAACCGAATGAATTTTTTATTATTCTTAATCTAGTAATTTTAATAGCTTAATTTTGCCAATCTAAGGAATAATAAAATTAAAATTATCGATAAAAAGTAAATTAATTAATTAATTAATTAATTAACGATATAAATCTCAATTCGATTTACATGTGTACACCTTACTCTTCAAAATAAAGGATTTGCTATCATGTATCTTTGGGGTAATATTAAGGAGAAGGAGAAGAATTCTTGTTGTTTAACTTAGGGGTATATTGTTGTTATTATTAGTATTGTGATGATGTTTGACGATGTTTGATGATGTTTTATTTGTTGTTCTTTCTTATGACAAAAAAAAACAACAAAGACTTATTATTATGCAATGTTTATTTTTCTCAATTACGAAGCAACTACAAATTCGTTCATATTCAAATTAGACTTTACAAATTACAATCATACATTGATTTCCAATTACAAAATTACAAAATTACAAAATTACAAAATAAAAAAATCAAGGTTCAATCACAACAATCGCTAATTTTTTTTATTATTTTTCCTCCAAAAAATTAAGGTTATTATTACCACCAACATTATCATCGCACCAAAACCTTCTTTGTTCATGATTTTTTTTTTTTTTTTTTTTTTTTGAGGCTTTGTAACAATTATGCATCAAAGAATAACGGATAAATTTGTACTGCGCATGTTTTAATTTCACTGTATATTCCTGTAATATAGTAGTAATATAGTAATCAACACATGCTTTGGCTTATTATATATCTGTATTATCATGTTATTCATTATTATTGTTTCTGGTTTTCAACAAGAAAGGTCTTATATATAATTAAGGAATTATTTAATGAATTCATTCATTCAATCAATAATAATAAAAATGCATCATCAATCGTGTTTTTTATTTCTTATATAGAGAGATAGATAAATGTTGTAACAACATCTACCAAATAAGTAAGGATGGTGGATTTCGTATTTATTTCTCCTTAATTATTTATTCTTTTTTTATAAATAGCCAATTATATCCATTCAATAATTAATTAATTAGATTGGAACCTAATTAATCCCGGTCAGCTGATATCAAAAAAAAATTTTTTCCCCAACTTTTTTCTTGGCCGATATTAGTTGGTTAGTAGCATAGAATAAAAATGAGGATAACGAATGAATTGATGTAGCATTTTTTTTTTAAACTACTGACAATTAACCTAAATCCGATTTATTTATCATTTTTCATTATCATTGTTGTTTTGTGTGTGTGTGTGTTAAAATAAAGAACGAGAGAAAGATTTGATTTTGTGTAAGTGATAAAAAATATCAATAAAATCAATCAACAAATATCACAAGTTTTTTTTAAAATGATTGATGAAAAAAAATTACCCATACACACATATACATGTTTACAGGATGGCGATTGTTGGAATGAATGAACGGATGAATGAATGAATGATTTAACCCTTAATATTGTTGACATTGATGATTATGATATGATGATGATGTATTGAGAGACATTGATTATAACTTACCAAATTAATTTTCCTTCGACATCGACGCCTTCTATTTTATACAAACACCCCATAATCTGCATCCATTCATACATTATTTACTTCATCCCGCGCGCGTCTATCATTATTATAGTATCAATTACAGATTAATTCATCAAATAACAAAAAAAACCAATTTACACGAGGATATGCCACGAGACTTTATTCACTCTTACCTTCTTTATTTCTTTATTATGCACAGCCCCACCATTTAAATAATATGCAGATCTTACCTTGTCAATTTCCAATGACTATTATGCGTGTCTCTATCCAGCAACATAAAGTCACAAATGAGTTGTGGGGGCCGGGAATGTTGTTAAACACCACAATAGTATCACAATTACTCCCCGAAAGTTTTTATTTGGAGTAATTAATATATTAAACAAGGAATATTATTATCCATACTGGATTCAATAATTTAAAATAATAATTAAAGTTTTATTGTGCCGTAGTGTAAGATAGGCAATATGGTTTTTTGATTGTTTGTCATAAATAATTTACGTCAATGAGTCAAAATATCATTGTTAGCATGGAAAAAAAAAATGATTATTATTATTTTTACCTTAGAGTTCTTCGAGTTGAGTGTTGCTATTCTGCTCTCGATTTTTTATCGGTTAAACGTTTAAAATGTTAATGATCTACCAGTTCATAGTTGGACATAAACTTCTAACTAAGCCATCGTGACAACAAACAAATAGAGGGTAGCCTTCAAAAATCCTTCTTAATTGGTATATATAAAATTTATGAACTTGTAATCTATTTCTAAATATGGGTATAAATTCTCTCCTAAATTGTTCGGGTCCTTCCCTCCCTTTAGCATTCATTGGACTATTATTGAAAACTTTTGTTACTAACTGCCCTAGCGCTTTTTTTCAATTTTACATAATAAATTTGCTGATTGTTTTTCCAAATGAGTGGATGATCTTATTCATATAATTAAACGCTCCTAGAAAACTTTTGTCCATTTTCAGAATCCAAAAGTTGTTGAAACTTTATTATTATTATTGATGAAGAATATGAAAATATTTTTTTTATCACTGCTGATTTTTTATATTGAGTAACGTAATTTTAAAGTAAAAAAAAACCTTAAGTGGGGTAACTTTTTTATTTTCTATATATATATATATATTAATAAACTTGTTTCATAAAAATTGTCACTTTCCCTCCTTTTTAATTTAATTTAATTTAATTTCTCTCTCTCTCTAATAAATAATAATACTAAAGATAGTAAAACGAAAAAATAATAACAAAAAAAGCCTCTTGGCTATTCAAAGCTAATAATCAAAAAATTGTGCGCGCGCGCTAATGGTTAGCTTTGGCAAGTTAAATGACTACTATTATTATTTACTTGCAAACAACAAACAACAACAGTAATAACAACATTCTTTATTTATCTTTTTTTGTATGTAGAAGAGAAAAAAGTTTTCATTTTTCTTGGAAAAAAAACAGGTTTAAATTCCGTGTGTGTAACAAAATAAAATATTAAGCATCTTTTAACCATCTTTGTCAACATATGCATACACACACGGATTTGTGCGCGTAACATTTATAATAGTGTTGATTCTAACGTATTGTTGTCTAAAACAATTTTCTTTTTTAAAAATACCTTTTCCACAATTTTTTAGACTTTCGTGTAAACATGCACATGTCCTATCTACCTACTTAACTTATTTAAGCTGTTAATAAGATTGAATGGGTGCTTCCTAATGGTCACATTGAGGAACTAATTGCCTGAAAGATAGAAAATGATGAATTTGCTACACCAATTATCGTGTCATTACAACTGTCATATAAAAAATCTAAGAATAAATACTTCTTCTATTGATGGATCATTATTTCATATAATCAAATAAATAAATACTTGATGATACAATTATGTCATATAAAATATAGTAAAAAGTGCTTCTGATAATAAGCCAGGCGTAAAAAGTCAATCAAATCATTAATTACAAACTCCAATTGGACAAAATGAAACTAAAAAAAAATTTTTTTATATCATAATTCTTTGATTGAAATAGATTATAAGATTTTCATAATTTTCAACATGCTGAATGTACATAACCAATATTTTAATACTAGAATGAGATTAATAAGACGGAAAATATCTTAATTGACATTCCTCTAAAGATTTCATCCATGGGTGTGTATTTTGTAAATCATTGGAATTCATTGGCTAATTTAAAATAAGTTGTAAAATTAAAGTGAATATAATAGGCGCCAAGCAATTACTCATTGATTATCTATTATTATTAATTCGTGTCAAAAGAAAATAATGTAATCAGGATATTAAAGAATATAACAACAATATATCCTTTTTTTTTTTGTTTTTACCATGAAAAAAAATTCTCTTGAATAGCAAACCATAGAATCTTAATTGATTTGGTGTATATCACATCATACGTATAAAAAAGTCTTGCTCATTTCTTTTGCCAGCTTAATTAACCAAACGGTTATTGAATAATTTCCAAGTTGTATTGAAACTAATTTCACGGCGTGACCGGTTCTTCTCACACAAATTATATATATCCAGTTAAGCAAGCCTACTTTGGTTGAAATTTTACCACGTAATATACGTAGCGATCGGTTGTTATTAATTTTTGATTTATTTTTTTTTTGGTTTTTTTTTATTTTTACAACTTTTATTATTAAAATAATGAATGTGCTAGCGGTACGTTTGATATACAAGTTGTAGCTGAAGTGATAATTGTAGCAATAGTTGAAGTGATAGTTGGAGATGTTGCAATGTTGGATAATTCTGTTATGGCGATTTAAACAAATTTACAAAGTAAAAATGGTCAATATTAATTGCTTTATAGTTATAAGTATTTGTCTTTTCACCTTTTCATTGATTTTGATTCTCTTTTTTCAAACCTTCTTTTTATAATTCTTTTAAAATGAATGATTACTGCTATACAGTTGAATGATGTTGACATTGTTAAATTTATAAAAAACAGTTATTCCACTTGGCCTTAATTTAGAAATTCATACACAAAAATTCTATCTTCATTTTTATATTATATAAGAATATTAATTAATTAATTGTAGATGTTAATACGATTATTATAATAAGGAAAAAAAAAGTATTTTATAAATGGTTTTGTCTGTATTAGAAAATAATAGGGTTTAAAAGCTTAAACACGCACACAACAAAGTAAATATAGAATCCTAATGTGTTTTCAATTAATTGTTGATAATGATAAGAGTCAAATACCACATATTCATTATATACAGACGTGTGTGTGTATATATATACGTGCCTTAACCTTTCGAAATGTGCATCTGATCGTATTTTTGCATTAATATCATAGATTTCATGATCTTTATCTGTCATAGTAATATACGCATGTACCATTTTTATAAATGATTTTTTTTTAAGCTCGCATAATTTCAATCAAATTTCAAACGTTGCAACTTTCAATTCCCAGACTAAATTCCAAAACTGTTGAGCTAATTTAGATTTACAAGTAAGGATTAATAACGATGAATAGAGATCGAAGAAAAAAGATAATGAATATGTAAATGATTACTTACTGTTTGACTAGAATATCGAACTATTTTATTTTCGTCTTATAATCAGAAATTAAAATTTATTATTGACACTTGAATATAACCCATTTTCAATTCACTCCAAATCAGTTAAATAAATAATTACTCGTGTTGTGAGTGAACTAGATTTTAAGTATGCTATTTGTGGAAAGTAAACATGATAAATGAAATAAAAATATATGAAGTGCAAGACCTATTAATGTTAAAACTACGTTGAGCCTTTTGTCCTGAAAAGCATCCACGACATGTAAATTATAACAGTGGCATGTACAGGCCATGTATCTGTTGGAGCTGAATTGGTTTCAGAAAATGGAATATACAGGGTAAGGTTCACGATATTGAATTAGCAATAGAAATATGTGATGGATTATCATCCACGCGTAAAAATTTCACGTGTTCAGACATGTGAATATTATTCAATGTGATATAACCAACCCCCACAATTAATTTCAAAAAAGTGCGTTGATAGAAGGGTTTGACCCCAAATCAATATTTCATATGGAGTTTTATTTATCAATTACTTTGTACCGTATATGTAAATATTGTAATATTTATTCATTCTTTCCTTCCCACAAGGTTTAAATCAACATAATATGAAAGAATAATATGTGTGTGTAGATGACAAAGCAAAACAAATTAAAATTAAACTAATGGATTGATTGAAGTTGAAAATGCATTGAGAAAATAAACAATAGATAAATAAAGATAGTAACACATAACAACATACGATAATTTCGATTAGTTGTAACTTTAAAAGTTTAGAAAGAAAAGATTGATTGAGGAGCAATCAATCACATATCATCGATCATCCATGATCATCCATTCATGCAACTCACCTTTCACTATTACATTTTTAATTTTAAGTTTGTTGCGAAGATCTGTCATTAACAACCAATTATTACCTTAGTATCATGAATAAAGGAATGAATGATATTCTTTCTACGATACAGGTATTTTATTATATATTACAGACGATGTGACTATTAACTGGGTATGTTACGTACCTTGCAATTACTTATATAACTTATTTATTTAATTTAACAGAAATAAATTAGCTACGAAGATATAATCATGATTATAACCATTCACATAATAAAACGGATATAAAAAATGCGTACTGAAAGCAAGCGAGTGTCGTACTAGAAAAATTCCAAGTTCAACATAGGAATTCATATTTCTAACGCCTCCCGGTACGGTACGCACTTCAAATTTTTTTTTTTCAGGATGGTATGCAATTTCTACATACCGTGATAGAATTCCGTGTTATTATTAATTCGTGATGATCGCGGGAAAGATTGCGCTGGCAGAAGAAAACTTCCACAAAGATTTCACATAGTGAAATGATTTTTTTTTTTGCCTGTTATATAAATATTTTTTTGCTTGGGTTTGTCAAGACCTCTTTCTAGACATTATTTTAGAAAGTTATGATCACGAACTGTACTATAGTAAGTAATACATATGTAAACTTGATAAGTTGGCTTTGGCCTAACTCGGCCAAAAAGTTTCACCCCTTTTTTTTACTTAAAAAAATTTGATAAGACGGTCAATCACTTAGTCCAAGTATAATTAAATGAATCATGATAAGTGATATTTCATTATGTGAAGGGTCATCATTACTAGTTTAAGTAATGTATGATTTAAATCGTCATTAGCAAAATGATTATTTGTAATAAAATATCTGATGCAAAAAGAACCATCTTTATTGTCCATTTTTTATAATTTAGAAGGAAGAGAGCATTTTCACCCGTGAGCTACATTATGATGAGTTTTCATTGGCATCATAATGTTAGGTACAAGTTTGCATTTGCATCATACTTCAAGACTGCTACCTACTCATGACTAGACTGTTATAGATACCTGTGTTGATGCCATTTTATATTTCTTTCTTTTTACTACGGTTGCTGGCTTGCCAAATGTTTTCCATGCCAAAACATATAATTATTAATAAATTAGACTATTTGTGGTCATTTGCTAGTAGTCTAAATAAATCAATGAAAAACGTATAAATAGTCACTCTATCCCACCAATTGCTTAGCAAAAAACGCATTTTATAAAGAGAATGAATGGCTGATTTTCCTGTGACATGATCTATAGATTTTTGTCCATAACTGAAATTAATAGATTGATATTAACAGTTAGCCTTTTTAATAATTAGACAAATTAATAGATGCTTAATCTTACCTTCAATTCATTTTGGGTCCATGATTTGATATTATGACACCTGATGCACATAACATCTCATAATTTTTTGGATAAATCGTCTCAAGATTAAGGTTTCTGGCTGAAACTCTCTTTATTAGTAGCCGAAATTGCTGAAACACATTGGGCAAAAATTACTTTTTTATAAGCCCAAACTATTTTTTGTTATTAGCCAAAATTGGGCGAAATTACTTTAAAGTTGTTTAAGTTAAAATAAGTTGATTGATATAGTTTTTTAATGTTCATGTTTATAAAAAATGCTGGGAAGCCCAAATTGCCCAAACTAGTTTGGGCTTTGAGAAAACATTTTTGACCAAAAACCTTACTCAAGATGAGAAAACAATTCAATTACTGTACTTTCCTTTAACCAATCAATAAAAAATTTACATTGGCAAGAGATTTTCTTTTCAAATCATATCAGCTGATTTGGTTTTTTGGATCCTTTTTTCAAACCTTATATCTTATTGTGTCTCAACGTTAAACACATTAAACATGATGTGTAAATTGGTCAATAGAATGATAATTAACCCCAAAACATTTATTTGCTCTGCTAAAAAAACTATTTTACTATTCGATAGCCTATCAAACCAATGGCCCTACCTCAAAACCAATAGGTTTTTGCTAGTATAAAGTATTCATAATGTTATGATCATACAAATAAAATCAGCACATATGTGGTAGTCATAAAGATTTTTCATAATTGAAAAATTACCCCATTCATCTGGTGTATATTTTGGAACTTTATGATTCCTAATTAAATCTTGAACAATAAGACCATCTAAACTAAAGAGCTGATAGCCATAAATTTTTACATATAGCCAGTTTTTTCCAAATTTCAATTGGAAATCTACCTTCAGAGGATTATAGTAAATTTTAATGGTGCAGGCATCATTTTCTATTATTGAAACAAATAATAAATTCTTTTGTTTATAAACGATGATTGATAACCAGTCCCTCCATTTTTTAAAATTTTGTTGAGAAGAACTTCCAATTGAATTTTCAATTCGCCTAGAGAAATATAAAAAGGACAAAATGCATAAATTATTGAAAGCTTATAAACAATTTCATTTTCATTCCAACTCATAATTTGTGGTCCAGAAAATTTAGTTGTCACTTCCTTGCACATTTGTTGATATGTTTTAGAAATTGCATTAGTAGGATTGGTTTCTTTAATACATATAGTCCCAGTTTCAAATATAGCCAGGAAGATGAGAGCTTTCTTTATTTCCATGCACTTTCTCAACATAAAAATCGTGTCCATTCAAATGGGTTGTTATTCTTTGTCCAACATGAATAGGAAATACTTCCATTATCAGAAGACTGCCACCAATAACAAGAAAATGTTCCATGAAGGAAACTACTTGTTATGACTTTGTGTATCATTTTATCTTGGTAATAAAGAAGATATCAATCATTTTTAATATTTGAAAGTTTTAAATTTTTATTTCTTTCTCCAATGACATTGCAATTCGAAAATAAAATAATTAACAAAGAAAACCAAATTCTTATGAGATTATTTATAATGTTTAAAGTTGTATATATATATATATAATATAAGTTTGTGAATAATAATAAGTTTAACATTGAAAATACACAAAAAAAATTGTTTTTTATAACCAATTGTAATTTTTTTTTCAGCTTTAGAAAAGATAATGTACTTCATTTATTAAAGAGTCTTTATTTAAAAGAGTAACAGGAATATAGTAACAGCATGACATTAGAAAATGAGTTTGATAGTGGTTCTTCTGAGATTTGGAATTTACTCAAAAACTTATATTTAACTTACCCCCAAATTTTATATTGAAAATTGGAAATTTTCCGCCAATTATAAAGGAATCATCAATTAAAGAAAATTGAATTGCAAAATAGCATATTATAAATAGACATAACCATTTATTATGATACTGTTGCATATTAATATGTCTATTGGTATAACAAACAATTGCATCACCCGAGTAATAATGATACCAAGGCCATGGCAAAAATGAAACTTTTAATGTGTATTTACCCAATACTCTAGGGTTTATCAATAAATAAATAAATAATCATATCCTCCCTTGGGACAGGTTTGATCAGGTGTTGCCAGGGAAGATCTAAAATTTCCCAATTGCACAGTTTCTATGAATAAATCTGATGATATTAATCACAGGTGTCAGATTTAATAAATTTCCTATATCAAACATGCAACAATCATACCACTGCACGCGCCCATAACTATGAAATATTTGTCACAGTTGAACTCATGTGCATGTGAAGGCTTTGGTCAAGATGCTTTAGCCAGTGTTGACACCAATATAATCACCTTTGTCATGCAAATTAATTTCCTAATATTACCAGCCAAGATAAATTTAGGAGCTCCAGAGAGTTTATGATCTGTAATCTAAGTATCAGTCTTTTGAAAAATCAGTCATCATATTGACTTGGGTACAGTAATTTTCTAGTGATTTTTAAATTTTGCCTGTTTTTGTCTGCACTGGCTTAAGCAATCTCTTTGACAATGATGCAATGTAATCAACTTCAGAGCTATCTGTGCTCCCCCTCTGAAAGTCTATTCATATCATCATATCGTCAGGGAGTTCAAAGCTTGATTAGCCTTATATGATATAGGAGCCAAAAGAATGATTGAAATATACATTTCCAAACATGAATGTTCAGATCAAGTTGTTTCATATTTCCAG
This sequence comes from Entrophospora candida, assembly GCA_910592215.1. Taxonomy (NCBI): domain Eukaryota; kingdom Fungi; phylum Glomeromycota; class Glomeromycetes; order Entrophosporales; family Entrophosporaceae; genus Entrophospora; species Entrophospora candida. The sequence continues at coordinate 31,730 of CAJVPN010000080.1, forward strand.
CTTTCTCAAGCACACCTTGTGTTTTCTATATGTGAGAGTGAAATCACATTGCTTTCTCACCTTATTATTATGATTAATGTTAATATTAATGGTGATAATGAAAAAGCATGTCAATTGTTTATATCATGATAAATAATTACCTTTGCTATGTAAGACACTATTTTTGTTCCATATCACTCTGATGTTGATGTTTAGGGTATTGTAAAAAAATAAAGTCAATCAGTATGAAAACTAGTAAAACTATCTCTTTAAAATCATACCAAATATTGTTTTGTCAAAAAATATAGCATCGCACAAGTTCGTCATCAGTTCCAGCCAATAATAATAATATTTTATGTCACACAAATATATATTATAACATGTCATGTTCTATATATTTTTTTCTTTCGAGACGCGAATTAAATTTTTTATTTTTTTTTGGGAGTCCAAGTCTTTGGCTCTAGAAATTGACAAAATAATAATAATTAATTTAACATAAAAATACACCTAAAAATCAGCATAAGTCAAAACAAACCAATTAAAGTATATTTCCTCATATGAAATGTTTTGACAGTTTTCTCTTGTATTTATTTATATTTTTATCTAAATTATTTCTCTTTTTGTTGTTTAATCCTTTCCTTGTATGTGACATACCTTTGTCTCGATGTATTCCATCAATAAGTTTATGACTATTATTAATTGACATATCTTTTTTAAATTATAAAAGATTAATATATAAAATAAATAAATAATTGCATCACATCCTTTGGTCAAATGACCTTTTATTTGGTGTTATTTTAATGAAACGATATGAAACGATCAAGGGTTACAAGTGTTGACTGATAGGAAGAAAAAGGTTGAAGTTAATAAAAAGCAACTCAAATATTCCAAATTAATTAATAATTATCATCAGTTATTTATAGATAAATATTATGAGTAGAGATTAATGATTAATCAACTATATAGTACATAAATTCGGTAGTGTTGAGTTTGGCCTGGCCGGGTTTCTACATATTTATTTAGAATGTACTTTCTTTTTACAAAGTATATTATAAGATTTATCTTTCTGCTGTCAACAGTGTGATATCATCATTATAACAAATCATCTAATCACTTATTATTATTATTATGATTATTTGTAAATTTTTTTTTTTCAAATATTTTCTTTATATGATATATTTTGGAATATTTTAAATAAAGAATTGATCAATACATAAAAAAAATAATAAAAAGAGCTTATATTATTATTTATTAAAAAATATATATCATGAATAGGGTTAAGCTATGTTTTTATTAAATAACAATATCATTTTTTTATTTATTTTAAGCTTTTGCTATATATATAAAATTGTATAGTCCCTTTTAGAAGGAAACTGATGCGTCTTGATTTTTCCATTTATACAACCTTTCAGCCATTGATTTGTTCATTTCGGCCATTGATTTCATTTCTTCCTTTAGGATTTCATACTTTTGACTTTCATTCTTTTGAGTCTCTTTCATTCATTTCGGCTATTGATTTATACATTTCCCTGATTATTTCCTTTAGAGTCTCATCCTTTTGACTTTCATCTATTATTTCACGCAAATAATCATACATTGGTTTTTTCATTCCCTCGATTATTCGATTTTCATCTTCCTTTAGCTCTGCATCTATTGTCATGCGCAGGCCACATTAAGTAAATGCTGTTGAAGTAGTCAAAAAGCCATCAGGTGCTGGTTCCTTCTCTGTAAAGAAGGACACATTTCTTGTTAAAGAGAGAACCAGTATAAACACGCATGATTTAGCAAAGTAAAAATTGATTGGCCATTTTAACACAATCAAATAATGTTTGCAGAATATTTGGGAGATAAAACCATGTATGAATAAATATACCAAGAACAATCCAATCAATTACTTTCTTTCTCTGAGATACACGCAACAAAAAATAGTATTAAATAATGAATGGTGAAACCAACAATATCCCAAATAATGTAAGAATTACTATACTAATTGGATCAAAAAGATGTCTGGTTGTAATATTAACAATCCAGAATGTTGGAATGACTATAACTGGGAATAATATCAAGAAGAAATAGATTAAATTAAAAAAATCGGAATCATTCGTACCAATACTAACACTGATTCTTATTCTTAATTATCGCACCTACTACGCAAATTACATATTTATAATTGAAAATATCTTTATACTCAACAAATCATCATAAGCCAATGAGACTACCAGTGGAATCACCCAAGTGACCGTGTCGTATAATATGTCATCCAGTAATGGCATCAGCATATTTTGATGGCCGGTTTTCCCTGAAACATTGAATAGAATGATAAAAAAGACTGGAAAGAACGTATCAATAATTGCATCGTACACATCCCCTTCAGATTTATACCCTTCGTCAACAACGGATACACTCACGAGTGAAAATAAAGCCAAGAAATTTAATTTTACTTGCTTGCTTTGTTCGAATGGATATCGAATAATAGGATAAAGTTTCTCTCATAGACTTATTTTATTTATATTATAGACAATGTACTCGTAATTCGACCAAACAATAAATATGGATAACCCCGATATTATTTTTTGGACTTGTTTACGTAACTACTATGAGCAAACTTTATTTTGATTTACTTTGTTTCGTAAAATAATACTAAAGGAACAAAAAATAAAGTATTTTTCTTGAAATTGCAAAAATAATCAATATGAGAATGGTGTTTTTTAATTATTTTTTTAGGAAACAGCCTAAATAGAGCAAGAAAAAAAGAAACGGGTAGATTTATAGAAAACTTTTAACTCAAAAAATAGAATTTATTTATTTTCTTAGACAAGTGAGAGGAGTGTCATCGTCAATTCTGAAGGCACACTTTCCCAATAAAATAGTAGGTAAATTGTTCTTTACAAATGCGCAGAGTCCAACCTAATTTTGAATTATTAAATCAACAAAATAATTTTATTTTATTATTATAATAAAATTTAAGCTAACATTAATTAATAAATAAAATATGAATTTAATGAATAATTGGAATTTATTTATTTGTAATAATAATAATAATTACAGAATAAAGAAAAAAACCATTTACTTTGTCTACAATTAGCAATATGGCATCACACTATTAACGAATCTTTCAATTTCTCCTTTAATTAATGTAATCCTGAAAATACAACAGTCGCCATCTATATTAAGCAATGAAGATATTTTCATCCATCATCATACTCTACACGACCTACTTGAGAGATTTTTAGTCATTCATTGTTTGAATTTGTAGCTCGATGATGCTTGACTTAATAGGACAAACCGTAAAAGTAAAAAGATGTTGTGAGTCGAAGGAATCATCCTACCAATTAAAGAAAGCCTCTCATGCCAACATATTGTCCCTTGGATCACAATAATAATAACTACAATTTTAATAATTTTGATAACATGCACATAAATAACTAGTATTCGAATTCTGCTGGAGAGAGACAAATAGGCATATAGTAATAAATTACCATATGAAAATTCTGGGTAAAGCTTTAAAAAGTCATATGACGTTACGGAAAGAGAATTTTAAAACATTGGATGATTTAACAAAAGAAGTTAGCTTGTTAAAACTGGCGAGAGGAGTTTTTAAGAAAATGTTTTTTAATTAAAGCGGGGTCACTTGCCAGAGCCTACATTATATGGAGATTGTGTATGTGGTCATTTCTTAACTACTTCACGGTTTGTCGTAAGCGAGTCAAAGTGTTAAATCGATTGAGATTAGCTACTCTTTTGTATGCTGTTGACCCACAAAACAAAATTGAAAAAGTTTTCTTTCTTCTGTAAAAGGTGTAGTTCTGAAGAAATTATTGATGACATGATTTCGGTTTTGACCTGATTTTTATTTTCCTTCTTCGAAAAAGAATTTTGCACAGCTTACACAGGTAGAACGATTATGTCTGACTGGAAATCATACCTATTGGTGTTAATTGGTTCTTTTAATAAATTTAGGTTCAATTAACAGTCAATAGCAATTAGTTAAAGTGATAAAGATCATAGCTATATTATTTGATAAACTTTTAGGTAATATCAGCCAGCTTCTTTATTGTAACCTATTCATTTTGGATCTTTAATTATTATTATATTTAAATGACTTTACTTGTTAATAGTAATTGTTTCCATTAATTACTTTAGAACAAAATGACTAAAAAATCAAGACAAAAATAGTGATGTCGGCCGGTAGAAAACCCTTAGCCGGCTCATCAGTATTTTTTTCAGTTTTTGTAAACATCATTACTGAAATTGTATATATATATACCTTAGCAAAAGTTTCGGTCACCCTAAATACATCATTTACGCAAAAACGTACATAATAATTCTACAAAAAAAATATATCAACTTCTGGTATATGTTCTGGAGGGTATCTAGACGTTTCCCCGACAACCGTTTCCCCGACAGGACGTTTCCCCGACAAGACAATTACATTTTGTATTACAATATTTATTTGTTTCCCTGCCATGCCATGTCCGGCTAAGTTTATCAAACCATTTAAGTCTATTAACCCATTCATTAGGCGACTAAGCTGTTTAAATCGGTTAGGCCATTTAGTAGCCAATTAATATTAAATATAGTTAACAAAATCTTGTCGGAGAAATGTCCTGTCGGGGAAACGTCCTGTCGGGGAAACGGTTGTCGGGGAAACGTACCAGACCCGACTTGTTTCCGAAAAAAACCTAAGCCAGCAAAAAACTTAAAGGAATTAGAGGCACTTTTAATTGAAGAATGGGATGAAATTCCAGAAGATGCGTACATGAAATTAATCGAAAGCATGCCTCTTAGAACTAAGGCATTTATTGCAAGTAATGGATGGCCCACGAAATTTCAAAATTAATTTTTATTTTTTATTTTTTTCAAAAATAATCAACTTTTTTTTATTTTTTATTGTTTAAGTTCTGGAAAATCTAGAGATATGAAACTTTATATGCAGAATTTTCAGAACATATGCCACAAGTTGATATAATTTTTTTGTACAATTATTATGTACGTTTTTGCGTAAATGATGTATTTAGGGTGACCGAAACTTTTGCTACATACTGTATTTGGATTTCTAACAAACGCCGAGAACAATTAGATATAATGACATATCTTGTGTTTTTCCTTCATTAAAAATACTGAGGCAAGTTAATATTTAAAATCTTTATTTTATTTGTATTGAACTTATTTTTTGCCACTATATTCAGCTTTTTAAAATTATTGGCTAAAGGCCAAAGTCCAATTCTTCGTGGAATGAGTTTGTTTGCTACAAAAGAAATTGTCAAGATATTATTATTGCGGAATTGATTTTTTTGAATATAATGAGGAATGATGATGAGCAAGTTTTAAACGAAGATGGAAACGAAAATTTAAATGATCATATTTTGTTTATGGAAAGGACCATCGATGATAATAAACACTTGACTAGGGAACCAGGAGCCTTTTGATTATTAATATAATAACATTTTCAATCATTTTATGTTTTATTATCCTTATTATCTCATCATTATCATTTGATAATTGATCTAGTGATATACGTCTATAATGATACATCAATGTTGTTATATATTAGTATTATCATTATTTGTTTTTATCCTTACAATTGCTACTTTATTATTATTACCATTACGGTTTAAGACGGCCAAGCCGTCACCAAAAAAAAAATTTAAACAAATAATAATATAATAATGGTACTTATTAAAGAGTATAATAATAAAAATTCAAACATTTCTTTGGCTTGCAACCAGATTTTGGGTTGCAGAGATAATTTCAAGAATCTCTAAATAAAAAAAGAACATAGATGAGTTCGTGCATGTGAATTATGTTTTTGTTTGTTTGGCAAAAATTTACCTCAATGTTCCTGGTCTAAAACACAGCGTATTCCAATAACAAATCTAATTCCTTTGGTGGATCCAACTCTTTCCAACATTTTTTGAATCTTTCAAATGTCACATGAAATTTTATTGAACTGGTTGTGCTGTTGATGCATACAGACAGCAACAGGATATTCCTATTTCAAGGGCTTGATCGTCAATTGGTGCTTTCAATGGAGATTGATGCTAAAGAATAACACAAACTTTTGGCACCATGAAGTGCTGATCCACCTTCCATATGTCACAAGCTCCTAAAAATGATTTTTACCAAGAGATTAATAACTATTTAAACATACATACATACATATATATATATATATAAATATATAAATAAATAAATAAAAAACCTCTTGGTCCCGGACAAAAGAATTAATGTCTACACGCAAATCTTTGTATCTTCCAGTTTTATGTTTGCAATTTGTCCTATATTCCTTATTCGTTGCTGACTACGTTGTATAATGTGTCGTTGAACAAGCCTTATAATAACGGAGGAAGTTTTGTTGTTTGTTTAAATCAACAAAAAATCAATTTGTCGGGGTTCACGTTTCTCATTAAAAGCTGTTGGTCCGGGCGCGCCTGATGCGGGTCACACCGTGGCGGCATACGAAGTGAAACCACAAAGGTCTTACGAGTCCAGAATCAAAGGATCTATAAGACCGATAAAAAGTTGTGGACTGTTTATATACATATTCACTTTGTCTGACTTGTTGTAGTGAATAGTAAACACATTTTTTACTACACATAGTATACGAGGAAAAATTACTGACGAGTACGTATTGGCGAACAGCTTTTACTTAGTACGTACGTACACAAGACAATTATGCCCTGTTTCATTTAACATTAATATTATTATTCTTTTTATGCCGGTGGTTTCCTTTCTAAACCTTTTATGTGAAGTCTATAATCATAGATATTGGGCTGAATTGGTGCTTTTCCTTTTTATATGTTATTTTTAATTGTAATTGTGATGATAATTATGGGGAGGGGGTGTGGGTGGTAGGACTTGAACTTTTTTTTATCCACTAAAACATTTTTTTTTGATTTTATTGTTTAAATGTGTGCCTGGTTACATGTCTTATTAATAATTAACATTAATATTAAGTACGAATGTACGTGCGTGTACATAATCATACATTATCAGTTTTAAAGTTTTTATAATTCTGCATTTAGATATATGGCGCCATATGTAAAAAGTTGTACGTCAGTCAATATTCAGATTATTTTTATAATTATTTATTTATTAAAAAAACCCATAAAAAAAAAAAAAGAAAAAAATAAATAACCATCTCTCAAATTCTAAATATAAATAAAAATACAAATAAATAACATATGTTACATATAATAAAAAACAAGTGGACCCATTTAATCAAAAATTTGGATCCCCAAATATAAAAACTTAAACATACCCAAAAATAAGCTTATAAAATTTACTCTGATAGATTGTAATAATAATTAATAATAATGACATTTAATTATTGCTATTTATACATGAAAAAAATTTTTTTTGCTAAATAATAATTATTTGGTAAATAAAAAATAAAATAGATAAATAATATTAATTTTAAAGGAAAATTATTAAAAAATTACTAATTTTGTTTAATTATTTAAATTGGATTTCACATTGATTGCGCCTTTTCTACTTGAAGTTGATGTATCATCTTGAGCATTTCTTCGTTGTCTGCTTTTAACGTATCATTCTCTTTTTTAAGTTCCTCGATCCTTGACTAAATAAAATAATTCAAATTAAATAATTAGATTATCATTTATTTTTGTTAAACTATTCTCATAATAATAAAAAATGTATTTTTTTTCAATTACATCTTGCTGATCATTTTCTTCTTCGAGCCATCTATTTTCCATAGATTTAGTTTTTATTTGCTCATCTTTTTCTTCAAGAGCTCTTAATCGGGCTTCTTCCATTTCTGCAATCTTGGCATTATGCGCTTGATGAAGTGCCTCAAGGTCTTTAGATGATGGGCCCTATTTTTATTTATTTGCGTTTATTTATTTGTATTTATTTATTCGTTATTTTATTCATTATTGTTATTATTATTATTATTAAGTATCAATTATTAAATACTATAATAATTATTATAATCATAATATTTATAATCATAATATTTAATAAAGATATTACCGCAACTTTCAATTTATCTTTAAGTTCTTCCAATTCTTTTTCTTTATTATCAAGAACATCTTGGTATTGTTGTTTCAACATATCAAGTTCCTTTTGTGATTTTATTTTTTCATCTTGTAACTTGTATTTTTTAAAAGAAAAAAATTTTTAATTTAATTTTTTATTTATTTATTTGAAGTAAAAGAGGTCTCAATATTTTCAAAAATAATAACAATAATAAGTTACCTCAGCAGCATGTTGTTGTGTAAGTGAAGTCACGTGATCCGAGAATTCCTATTTAATAATGATAAATAAATAAAAATAATGAATAACGAATGGTTTGACGCAAGCGTCAATTAATCAACAACATACTTGAAGTTGTTCTTCGGAACCCTTGATTTGTTTTTTGAAAACACTGTTTTGGTTACGTAATTCTTCTAATTCGTTGTTCTTGGCCTCTGAAGATGCCTGAGTAGCACTAATTAAATCTTCCAATTCTTTATCGTGAGTAGATTTTATTTTATTGATTTCTGAGATATGTTCTTGTCTCAATTGCTAATTTTTTAAAAAGAAAAAATACACATTAATTAACTATTTTGTTTTAAATATAATTAATTATATTTTTCCTAAAAAAATTTACTTCTAGTTCATTCGTTGCATCACATTGTTTTCTGAGTATTTCGATTTCTGCATTTAGAGCCGATTCCTTTTCTTTGAATTCATGTTCAAGTGAAATCATAGATTCTTTTAATTCTTGAATGGATTGAATTTTATTGGCATTGATTCTATCAATCTCTGAAGTAAGATCGTTCTTAACTGCTTCTAATTCCTCATGATGTTTAGCATGTAACTCTTCAGTCAATTTAACATGATCAGCCTTCAACTGTTCCAAAGCTGATACATCATCAGTTTTTTGTTGAAATTTTTCATCATGCAATTTCTTTAATTCTTCAAGTTCTGTAGAATGCTGTTCTTTCAATTGTGTAATTTCTTCTTCATATTTTGTGATAATTTCTGCAATTTCAGTTTGATGTTTTTGTGAAGTATCATTTTCATCTAGTAATAATTTTAAATTTGTAATCTCAGTTTCATATTTTACTTTAAGAGTTGCAATTTCAGCCTCATGTTTTTCGATGAGCTCTTGGTCTTGCGAATGACGTGATTTGAGAGCTGCAAGTTCTTGAATCGCTGCATCATATTTAGATACGAAGTTGTTCTTAGTTGTTTTTAGTTCTTCTTCGTGTGTCAATTCAAGTTTATAAATTTCATCATTATGTTGTTGTTGGAGTGAAACCTATTAATAAGATTTTGGCGAAGTTGGTGAAGGAAAAGAGGAAAAAAAAGAATGATAGTCAATTAATAATCAATAACAATAGAAATAATTATAACAACAATATCAAGAATTTGTTTTTTAATTACTTGAATATTATATTCTGCTGATTTGATTGCAGAGTCTTGTTCAGATCTAGATGCTTCTAATTCTTTTTCATGTACACTTTTAAGTTCATTGATTTCATCTAAATGTTTAAGTTTCAATTTTTCAATAGCTACTACAGTTTCTCCTTGGGATGACTTTAAAATAATGATAATATTTATATTTATATTTATATATTTTATATATTTAGTTAGATATATATTTCATTATTAATATTTTTTACCATAAATTCATCTACTCGTTCTTTTGCTTGTTCAAGAGCTAACGCATGTTCCTTTTCAATTTCTGCTAATTGTTCTTGATGAGACTTTTTCAAATTCTTTTAAAAAAGATATATTTTTTTTTAATTGAAAATTTTCAAAATCCATTAAATTTTCACAAAATACTAAATTTCACAAACCTCGATTTCTACTTTCAATGTAGATAATTCTTGGATTACAATTTCATTATCCTTAATTTTTTGAGTAAATTCGCTAATTTCTTTTACACGAGCTTCGTTAATTTCTTCATTTTTAGTATCATGTTCCTTTTGAAGTTGTACTATTTTGTTCTCATACTCTTCCTTCAATTTCTAACAATAAATAATAACAACAACAATAATAAAGTTATAATTATAATTACAATCACAATATGCAAACACATAATTTTTTCTGCAATATATATGTATACAAATATATTACCTTGAATTCTTCTTCAAGTGATTGAATTTTAATTTTAAGATCTTCAATTATAGCATCTTTAGCGAGAATTGCTTCATCCTTTTCAATTTGAACTCTTAATGTTTCTTCCTCGTGAGCTTTTTTTAATTCTTCTATATTATGAACTTGTTGTTCAACTGATTCACTTGTACTATCATTATCTTTTTCCAATTTTGATTTAAGAGCTTCTAATTCTTCTTGACGAGATTTTAAAATATTTTCTTTTTCCTCAAGAAGTCTTTGAAGTTCTTCGTTCTATTAATAATGACAATTTTTTAAAATATATTATCTATTATAAATATATACACACAATATACGTATATTAAATATTGAGTTGACAAACCTTTTCTTTAAAGTTGACATCAGTTGGGGAAGTTACTTTTTCACCACTGGTGACACCATTAGTTTTTGGGCTATGAGACTTAGCAACAGATTTGGAGGCTACCGTAGAAGATGGCGTTTTGGTTTTGGAGGTAGCGGTGGTTGATTTAACGTGATTGGATGTGGTGGTTGATGGGGCTTTTTTAGGAGAAGCACTAGCTGTTGTTGAACTATTAACACTTAATGAGGGTTTACGAGTTGGGCCAGATGTATTGGAATTAGCACTTGTAGCATTACTACCTTGTTTAACAGGTGGTTTTTGATTTTGTGATTTAGCAGTAGTGGATGTGGTGGTTTGTTTGGTAGGTAGATTTGAAGCAGATTTTGTTAAATTTGATGTTACAGATTTGGTGGCGGAAGTTTTGGTAATTGATGAAGATGCTCCTGTTGCAGATTTGGTGGGAGAAGGATGTGGTTTCGTGACTGTCGAACTATTTGGTTGTTTTAAATTTGTAGATTTTGTTATGCTTGCTATGCTTGATGTGCTTGACGAGCTTGGCGTACGTGCGGGAGGCTTGGATAATGCTGGTGGATTGGATTTACTGACAGAATGTGAACGGGAGCGAGTTTGTTTGACATTAGAAGTAGACGCAGTAGATGATGCTGTTGAAGTAGCATTAGTACTAGATGATCCGATTGATTTTTTGTTGACAACATGTTTAGTTGTTCCTGATGAAGATGACGAAGAAGTTGTTTTGGACATTTTTGCACTAGTGGCAGTGGAAGTGTTAGCGGTAGATGATTTAACAGCAGTTGCTTTTTTTTCTGATTTATCTTTTTCTTCAGTTGGACTTTTTGGAGGAGTTAATGGTTCAGTTTTATCATCACTGGTTGTTGTATTAATAGTAGTATCATTAGCATTATCATTACATTCAGTAATTGAAGATTCCTTTTTTTCTTCAGTCAAAATATTATCAGTAACAGTTTCAGTTTCATCAATTGATGATAATGATGCTTCTTTCTCTTCAACAATTATCATTTTATTTTGTTGTTGTTGTGATAGTTCTTCAATTGTTGTTTCAACGTTTTCTTCTTCTTTAAGCAGATCTGTTTCATCCTCTTTCCTTTCTTCCTCCACTTTTTCTTCCTCCACTTTTTCTTCCTCCATTTTTTCTTCCTCCACTTTTTCTTCCTCCACCTTTACTTCCTCCACTTTTTCTTCTTCCACCTTTACTTCCTCCACTTCTTTAATACTTCCACCATTATCTTTTACTTCTTTTTTATCAATAAGCTCACTAACTTTAGTAGCTTCAACAATTGGTTTTGTTTCAAAGGACGCGACAAGTTTTTGAACTGCTGATTTTTTCTCAAATCCTTGCTTTACATCTCCAACATTAGTGGTGGTTTCCTCAATTTCTTCCTTTACAGTATCTAAAGCTTCGACATTATGATGTAATACTACTTCTTCAACAACCTCAGTATACTCTACAACGGTCTCTTCAACAACACTAGTGTCTCCCGAAGAATGAACAAAATTAGTCATTGCAAAATTAATTAATTAATTGATTTAAATTATTAAGTTAATTATATTATATTTAATTTTTTTTTTTAGGAAAAAAATTTTTTTTAATAATGTATTAGTTCAAATAAAGAAATAAAAACGACGAAGTTTTTTTATTCATGGGAAAATGAGAAATGATTGGATTAATTTATTGTGTTATATTCCACAAAAAATAACTATGTCAATAGATCTTCTTTTGTTAATAATGCAGACAATTTTTTATTGTTAATACATATAAAATACACACAATATTATATGTATATATTAATATTAAAAATGAATGATAAGGATACCTTTTCTCTTAACTTGAATATAACTTGTTGATTTGAATTCAAGATTTAACGACAAAAATTTTTCTCTCCCTTTCCCCATACTTCTCCGTATAATTTGCATTTTAATACTAGCATTTCTCTCCCTTCGATATATTATTCAAAGGCATGATCTCTTTCATACAATTTAATCACAACATCTATTTGGCTCTTTTATTCCATGTGCCAAAGCAAGTTAATTTCAATCAATCAATCAATTAGTTAAAAAGGGGTTACGACAGCTGCAATATCTTACTGGTGCACTATTATTAATTACATTGACTGTTGCTTTTTTTGTAACTTTTTTTTTAAAAAATTTTAATAATAAAAGTTTGCATTTCTTTGCATTGTATTGTTTTTTTTTCCGACTGATAGTAACGAATAACAAGTGTTACCATTTACTTATTACTTGTTACACTAAATCTGGAGGTATAATAATAAATGTATCGGGCCTCTTTCCTTTGTAAAAAAATGATCGCAATATTACGGGCAGCATTCACATCTCGATTCCAATGTGCCAGGCAATCTGATTTGCAGACTCTGATGGACTAGAATTTTTGAAGCTTATCAAACCACTCATCACACAAGGAATAGACCGAAGGCGTTCAGAACTCATCAGTGTGTAACACCTTGCAATGTTTAGAAAGTTCATGGCAGAGTTGTTGCTTGACTGGACCTGGAGCATGCCCACGTGTTGCTGATGAGAACTTACCATCACCAAGTTCTACTACTCTCCTAGCATTACCATCCGTTATTCTCTTACACAAAGCATCAAAGGTCTTCTGTTTATTAATCTTTGATTTCCGTCGCAAACAACGCTCCATAGAAGTCAATGATTATGTCAAGACATAAGAAAGGTAAGAGCCATCCATACTCATAGACATTAGCGACAACAGATGTTGGGATTTTATTTCGGTTTATTATTCAATTTCGGTTGACGATTCCTAAATTTTATTAGATGAAGAAGGGTATGTAAGTGATTGATTATCTGTAAATTGGATATAAATCAAGTATGGCTCACCTCGAATAACAGCCTGAAGATGTTGATTCTTTTACAGTCATAACTCACGTTTTTGCGAGCATAAATAAACTCTTCCAAGCACCAGTACTCCTTGTTTGAACAACCCTATAACTTTTTCATCTGAACTCATTGCTACAAAAGATTTTTTCTTCTGCATTCATTCAAATCATTACGTTCACTAATATTATCTTCATTATCATTATTAACTTCTGCATACCAACTGACACTGCAAGGCCATCAGTAAGCAAAGATTTGATTTAGTGGTGACTTTATTAGTATTAAATGCTTCCATCCACCAAGTTTCTCTACTTTTTCCATTGACCTACACACATAATCAACTAATATGTACTTTTGTTGGAAAGAGCATTCAGGAAAAAATGTGAAGAGACGAAGGCCATGTTCTTGGTAAAGATGCGGAGGATTTTATTGAGTCCTGAAAGATATAATAATAATGATGCTTTTACAGAATCATAATCAAGAGCTCGATTTTGGAACAATGTATTTGATTCATTTTTTGAATCAGTTTTTAAAGTTTGTTGTTATATGAGTTTTGTCAATTGTAATGTATTTCCACTCTGTATTTGTTGTCCTCGGGTCGATATTGTGTGTAGAGGGAATCTCAAATAGCATTTATGATAGGTTTATTGGTGGCATCAAAGATATTTTTGATATTTGATTATTAGTAATTGTTACAGCTTGGAAACATTCACTTAAAGACGCCTTACCTTCACTTGTGTTGAAAGGAAATTGGCTACATGAACTTTTGGAAATTTGTAAAATCTACTTGAAGAACGTAAATGGTCAGTACCATGACAAGTCTGCATCTTTCTAAAAAATAAAAATAAGTGTTGATAAATATTATTTTTTTTTTAAATCATGATGATTACTTGGTTCTTCTTTGTTATATTTTCATCTCATCTTTTTTTAGCTGCACTTTTAGATGATATTTTTTTTCTATAAAAAATCTATATTTATTAATCAAAATCTTAATATACATGTTATTTTTTTAATGGAAATCTCTTTCAAGATGCGTGCTAACCAAATATGGGAACTGCCTGTAACTCCACCCTGAATTTCCAATATTGACTGTCACACGAACTTGTAATTATTCAAAGAATCATGTCAACACAAAATATTTCTTCAGCATTCCCAGAACCTCCCTTCTATTATAAACAATATACAAATGAAAATCTCGCATTACTTAAACAATTAAAAGAACAACAACAATTAGACAATGAAGAAAAAATGGACACAGAAACTGAAGTAAATCACCACAACCACCAAAACTTCAATTTACTAGAACTAGAGCCTCCAAAACCCATTACAGATAGTGAATATTATATGTTTGGTGTAAGATGGACAGTAAGTCTTGAAATATTATAATTGCCGTTTGTTGTTAATGGTGGTAATTATGAACTGTTATTATAAGTTGGTTAGTTAATAATAGCTTTGGTGAATTGTATAAATATATAATGTGTTTTTGTTGTTGTCATTATTGAGGTTGAAGATAAATTACTTTCATTAGAAGAACAAAATTTCGAACAATTATATCCTGAAAGTAGTATAGGTAAAGTATATTTATGAGAGAGATTATCATTAGATTTTTCAGTTTAAACAAAGACTTATAAATAAATAATAGATCGAGTGGTAGAACTTAAGAAATTAAGCATTTCAACTATTTTTAATTTTGTTGAGTTATTAGAAATAATGGTAAAAGAACCTGAGAAGGTGAGGAAATTTTGGAGAGGCTTGTTGAGGTGGTTTTAAAAAATTAGGATTTGATTATTAATTAAGTATTTTTGATTTCAGTCATTAGAAAAATTTGAACAAATTAGATTACTTATTATAAATATGAAACACTTATTAAATGAATATAGACCACATCAGGTAATAATGGAGAATAAATTAGATTATTTTTAAATAATATATATAGTTATTATTTTGTAATGTCTGTAGGCAAGAGATACTTTACGATTAATAATGGAAGACCAATTGAAGAGACGGAGAGAAGCCACAAAAGAGATTGAAAGGTAAATTTAGATAAAATCAAGAAAATGAAGGTGTATTATGTATTATGGTGCATATATAATGACTAATTATTAATTATTAGACAATGCATGAAATTGAACCAAACATTGGATAAGATAAAGGATTCATGGAAGGCTTTAGATGAAAATGTGAAAATGGATGTGGTATGATAATCAATAGTAATTATATATATCTAAATTTACAATTTAAAATATTTAAATCCTAATTACTTGTAAAAATGTGATGGATATGTTAGGATGTGAAAGAACCTAAACCAAAAATTTCAAGCGATGATAATAGTAGTAAAGAACTTTGTTCCTATAATATTAAGCCTGAACCTATGAAAAAATTATTAGAAATGATAAATGAAATTGATTAAAAAAAATTCATGTGTTGAATGAAAAATTTTATAATTGATATAAAAGGAATCCAAAGGGTTAAGCTTTTAGAAGTTAAAGATAAATTTTTTTGTTTAATTTTTATTTTTGCATATTGTAAATATGTAACAAAGTGAACATTACATTATATCACAAAGAAATTTCAGCAATCAAGTTTTGGTAAATTATCACAATTGCACTACCAATATAATGTAATTTGCTTTCTTGTATAGATGGTATAGGAGGAACCCAAGAATTACAGCATGCTAGAATTGGTCAGGATTTTATAGTGTGGATCATCTACTCAAAAGTTAAAAATTTGAAATATTATGTGATCCACATGTTGGGTTTTAAAAAGACTCACCACCATTCAATTCAATTTTAAAAAAAAAATTTGTCTCAAATTTTTCTTTTAATAATAATTTTCATGTTACAAACAGTGTTGTACATGGGACATGTCCGCCTAATATTGAGCGGACATGGACATGTCTTGGACAATGTCCAATGGACACTGTCCAAAAATGTCCGCGTAATAATTTGTCATGCGGACGTGTCCGCTCATTTTCTTAAATGTCCCGGACTGTCCGGGACCAGTAGTACAAACCAGAAGTTAAACGTGAGAAAATGCCTTTACCACCTTTATTAACTCAACATATGATTAAAACCATATAAAACTAAACCAAAGCAATTCAAAAACGTTTTGTAAACATGTGTCACCGATTAAATTTTGGGAGTGCGTTTTTTTAATTGGTGATAACAATTATTTTTGTTTTGTGTGGATCAGAATCAACGAATTGATTTTGTTATTAGCGAATAATTTTGGGTAAAGAAGATAAAAGTTTTAAATAAAATATTTATTATT
>CAJVPN010000081.1:0-48170 GCA_910592215.1 Entrophospora candida
TTAATATTTTATATCCAATATTTTGTAAAACAAATAAAACGATATAAAACGAATAAGTGTGACCAATTTTTGAAATGCAACGTGTAACCAGCTCAGTTTCAAATCAGAGTTTGAACTGGGGTTTAACCACGGTTTGGAATGTGTAAACCAAACCGCATCGGTTCGGTTTCAAACTGCTAGTTGAACCGGTTTGGGTTAAACCGTTCCCATCCCTATTGTTATTATTCAGTTTTGTATTACATTGGAAAATCACCCAATCAAATTTCAACACTACTATATGTACTATATGTACTATACGCACTATACATAAAGTGTCGTATAGTGTTCAACTATACCCATTTGCCCATCTCTACCCGGGTCAAACCCGACTCGTTTTGAGCTCTATACACAATTTCTTTTTCCAAAGGTTAATGATTAAACAAAATCAGAAAGAATTATTATGATATATTCTTGTAAGATCTGGCAGTGTATGGATCATAAAGAATTGTCATGCAGCCATATTGTGTTATTTTTAGAAAACAGGTAGAAAATTCAACATCAAAAATTCTATTTGATATATTTTTGCAATAACAATTATACTATCAATTATTAATCACTTTTTTTAGATCTGGTGGTGTACAATCAGAAAGAATTGTTACGCGGCCATATTTTTATTACCCTTTTAGAAATAGGTAGAAAATTCAACATCAAAAATTATATATAACAAGATTATATTTTATTGTTTTTTAAGAATAACAATAACAACAACAACATCAGTATGCAATTAATAATAATATCATGAAAAAATGATTTAATAAACAATTAAATATAAAAAATACAATCTTTGTCACATATTTATTCACCAATTCCAATATTTTTGTTTGATTTTTGTTCAAATTAAATTATAATAATAATAACAATATCAGTATGTGATATTGTGTAAATTAAATATAAAAAATACAATCTCCGCATATTTATTCACCAACTCCAAGTTATCATCTGATTATAGTATATTAAATATATATGAAAAATAATCTTAATACAGTGCGTAATGTGTTAAGCCATTGAATCTACCTAATATAAAAGTGTATCTTTCAATTGAAGACGAATCTTTCTATTAGTAATATTATGTTGTATGTAATATTATAATTATATATATTTCTTTGTCTATTTCGAAAGCACTCTAATAGAAATATTATGGTGCGGGGTGAAATTCTGATTGGCTAATTTGAATTTCACATATGTAAATTTGAATTTCACATATGTGAATTGCGAATTCACATAATTTCATTCTCACGTACAACATATATAAATATTAATATCAATATACAGTATATTAATATTAACATTAATATCGGTCCAAAGTTATAACATACAATCTTAAAAAATTCATTAATTGTACAATGTAAATGTATAATTGCCAAAAAATTATGATTAATTGTGCAATCTATAAAAATACATTTATATAAATTCAATAAAATACTTGAAATAGCAATTTGTTCATTTTTATGCAAGAATCACACAATAAATGCATAACAATATCAACTTTTTTGCAAGGTGTAACACGCGTAAATACACTTGTGGAAATTTAATCAATCTTAAAATAGCCCGGGATTATAATATAAAAGGGTTGACAGAAACCTCCCCATAACCATTAATACTCGTACACAAACACTTGTATTAGAAGATACAATAAGTTTTGCATATTAAACTTATATTGATTCATAAAACATGAATAAATCCGTTGAACTTATTTCAGATCCTATTACGTTTGGAGCTCAAGATCAACGAGTCTTTAAGCATGTTGACTTGCCCGTGGTGACAGATCAGGTATCAGTGACATTGCGATTGAAAATTTTGAGTCATAATCCTAACTGGACTACTATTTTTCACAAAGGTATGCTTTTTGCATCGTCAGCAAAATTATTGGTTAAAATTGATTTTTTTTTTAATAATTTATCCAACTGGTGATTTCTCGGCTTCAAATAAAATATACATACATTTAGGTAACAGTGTTGTGGACTGCACACCTGTGATTTGGATATTTGGAGAGAAACTGAGTGCTTACTTTTCAGACAACCCGGATAGTTATGTAGCAATTGATTGCTCCACCACTTCCCCACTTGCATTAAACAAATGGTACCATATAGCCTATACACTTTCTGATTCTGAAAAAAGAGCAGATCTTTACATAGATGGTGAATTGGCCAGGTGCTATAGCCTTAATAACGTTAAAACGGACAAGATTGTGTTCAATGATGGACCACTATCTATCGGAAAATCTCACGGCTATGATGCGGTTAATGGAGCAATCAGGTATAGTTTGTGATACTAATGAAGTTGATCCAAATCACAAAAATATTAAATGATCATTATATCAAATAGTAATTTTCGTTATCATAACTGGCGCTTATCTGCTAAAGAAGTGAAGGAAGATTTTAAAGGCGATAAAATTAAAGAATTACTTCAAAATAACCAACAATGGTTAAGTGAAAATAAGGATAATAAAGAATTTTTTGATAAACTTAAAAAACAAGAACCAAAAGTTCTTTGGATCGGTAAAGCTTAAATTGATTTTTATCATTATATATAGTTGTAAAAAATAGTATCTGGTGGAGATAATTTATTTGTTCATTCATTCATTCATTTTAGGATGTTCTGATTCTCGCGTTCCGCCTGAAATCATCACTAAATCGGGATTTGGCGAATTATTTGTGCATCGTAACATAGCAAATCAATTCAACCCCGACGATGCTAATTGCTTGTCAGTGTTAGAATATGCTGTCAATCATTTGAAAGTTTCTCATATTGTTATCTGTGGTAAATAACAATAACAAGTTTTAATTTAAAACATTCAATTCTTTTTAATGAAAATGATAAATAAATAATATCTTTTTATCCCTCTTTAGGTCATACAGGTTGTGGCGGAGCAAAAAACTGTTTTGAACCAAGCCTTGAATCTAATCTAAAAAAATGGTTGGAAGGAATACGTGAATTGGAAACGATAAACTCCGAATTCTCTCACACCAATCCAAATTTTGGAACTTCTGAAGTTCAAGACAAATTGGTCAAGGCTAATGTTGTGAAACAAGTGGAAAAAATTAGTAAAAATCTTCTTGTTAAATCTGCTAAACAAACAATACAAATTCATGGTTTTGTTTTTGATTTAAAAGATGGTTCATTATTAAAGGCTACATAAACATTGACTCAAAATAAATATAGCAAAACACAAATAAATAATAGATTTTTGTTAATAAAGTTCACCAAATCATAACAATCATAAATCATTTTATAATGAGAACATTGCCAAATCCTATCAAATACAAAATGGCTGTTAACACTCGGTAGTTAACCAACATTAATTCCAACTTTTGTTTACTAATTAAAGCAAATAAAACATAGCTTTTATACTAAAACGCATCGCTTTAAACGAAAAATAAACCAAAATAAAAAAAGTGGTAAAGGTTTAGGATTTATTTAAAAAGATAATTTGAATGTTAATGTTTTTAAACGAGGTCCCGAAACTGTTCCATCATTTGTTGTTTATAATACAGTACAGGTTGATAGTAAACATCATCCTAAATTTATAAATTATAAATTTTATTTTCATAACGCCAATTCTGGTGAATTTTACCACCATAAGCATATTGTGGTAATATATATATAGTGTTCCCAAAAACCTCTGGTCAACTATCATCATTCATTTTATTTTTTGACTATTAGCGTTCGTTTCCAAATTATAGAAACTGGTTCAACTTTTGACTTTTGTTTTAGTTTTGACGTGTAACTTTTAATCTGCCTCTCCAAAATAGTTTTGACAATGAATACTGTTGAGAAGGTATGAAGAAGCGTGGGCAGGTTTAAAAAAAAATAAATTTTATCTAAATTTTCAAAGTTGCCACCACCAACAGCAAGATTTACAAAACTGATCGGTCCCTTATCTAAACTACCCACCATATTAATATTTTGCCGTTGTGCTGGATATATCGTATCTGTTTACTTTAAAGAAAAATTTATTATCTGTTGAATCAAGTGAATTTATTGGTTTTTTCCAGAAAAGAGAAAAATCACTTATATAGAATTGTATGAATTTGTGTATATTTTTTAAGAGTATGAGGCCTTTCAATAGAAACGGACCATGTTGTGAAAAAAGCAACTTCGAGTTAATATCGCTGCTATATGTAACTAACATTTTGGCTTGGAAACTATATCCGTTTTACTTGATAAAATTTTGGGATACCTTTCTAAAGTTTTAAAAACAATATTAAATTACACCTTTTTTTTAATTCTCAAAATAACATGGTCCGTTTCTATTGAAAAGCCCCATAAGTGTACCTATTATTTATACGTATAAGTTGTAACTTTATTATCTATCTAGTTTTGATTTTTAAATTATCTCGTGTTTTTTTTCATATCAGATTACTGAAAGACTAGCGATATTTTTTGGAATTACCTCATAAAATTATGGCACTTCCAATGATTATTACATGATTTCCAAACTGAATTTTGACTTTATTTATATAAATGACCTAAAACTGTAGAGGTCGATTGCAATGGTTTTTTTATTAAATGATTTTAAAGACTTTTTTTTATTTAACCTATTAGCAGACTTGATTATTTATACAAGGTTAAAAATACTTATTATAATTTTATAATTATTAGGATTAGGATCAGGATTAGTGGTAGCATAATAAATAAATAATGGTAAATAAGTAAGTTGAAATTCTATAATTATTGATGTATATATTGTCTATTTCCGGATATATATAATATATATTATTACATTTCTTGTTTAAACGTTCTCGTGAATTTTCCCAATCTCATTTTGTATTTGATCTATAAAAAAAATAGAAATTAAAACATTATTAATTTTAACAATAATTAAGAAAAATCCCAAGTTTTTTTTAGTTACCTGCAAGATGATAATCTTCATGACCCACGGCCTCTTGTAATCTTTTTTCCAACTCTTCAAGACGAACTTTATCATCATCATTAACAACTTTATTATTCACTAAATCGATTGATAAATTAATAAAATCATTTTAAAAATCGTAAATCATCATTTTTAAAATCAAAATGTTTTTTTGTACAAACATGAATTTTCCAAATTATTTTGATTTTGATGATTGTTCATTAATTTATTTTCTTTCGATAAATCTCCTTTATCCTCCACGCCACCTTGTTTATCACTCAACAATACACCACCACCACCACACCTTAATTTAATATTTTCAATACGATATTCTATTCCTTTGATTTCATGTTTTAATAGTTCTTGTAATATTGTCAAATTTTTTTCTACTGATCTGAATATAATAAATAATTTATAACAAGAATTTTTGTCTTTATATTAGAAAATTGAAAATAATATGTAAAGTGTGTGATTATTTATATATTAGAGAAATACATACAAATCATATTTTGATCGAAGTTGTAGCAATATTTCTTGTAATTCCTCACGCAACTCAGATCCTATGGTTTTCAAAGAACAAAAATTGTCAGTAGTTAAAAATCAAAATCATCAACATCAATATCATAATAATCATAATCACAATTATCTTCATTAATTAATTAATAGAACTGAAAATTTTACCAATTTTTTCCTCAATTTCAACCAACTCTAAATTGTAATGTTCCAAATTTTCTCTTGCTTTTCTCAAATTTTCTTGATCAATTCCTAAACTTGAACGTTTTAATTCTAAATATTTTTGACGTTCATCTTTAGTTGCCAGTAAGTCCTTAATTCGACTTGATAATCTTCCAGCTGACTTAAAATCCCTTCCTTAATATTAAGTTATTAATAGATCAATTAATAATTAATTAATTCGTTTGTTTGTTTTATTAAAAAAAATTTTTTTACCAGAAACTGCTAATTTTTTTTGTTCTTCTAAAGATGGTATTTGAGTGTTGATTGCGGTAATATCTTGTTGAATTGTTGAATATGTTTGTTGGTCTTGTATAACTTTAGATGTTAAACGTTTAACTTCGCCATCGATTTCTTCTAACTTCTTCCTAACACTGTAGATTAATAATTAACGATATGTTATTACTATCATCACTATTGACAATAATGCATATCTACATACTTGGATATTTCTTTTTCACAATCAAAATCTCTTTGAGCTCTATCTTTTAACATTTCAACTAATTTTTCAATTTCAATAAATTCTTCATTATAAATTTTATTATTAATCTTAATTTCAGCTATATGTTTCTCCAATAATTCCAATTCCAATCTGCGCGAGTCATATTGTTTATCATAATGTTCTAATCTTTGATGTAATTTATTTTCTTGTTCGTCTACTAGTCTCTATAAACAAAAAATTTTATTATGATAAAAACAGGTATTAATAAAAACAACAATAACAACAATAATTGTTGTTCTAATTATTAATAATTGTAATTATTACCAAATTGTTTTCAATTTCAATTCCTCTTTTGTCTAATTCAAATTTTTCTCTTGCTAGTGATTCTCTGTCAGTGTTAAATTCTTGACTTAGGCTTTCTATTTTTTTATCAATTGCACCAATCTGTTGACTAAAGTCGTTTTCTTCAATTTTCAATTGTTCAATTTGTTTTAATAGATCCAAGATTTTCATCTTGATAATAACAATATTATGTGTATCAATATTGATAAATATATTAAATATATATATATATATATATATATATTAATAAAATAATTTACTTTAATTCCTTCTTGCTTATTCACTAATAAATCCCGTTCCAATTTCTCGTCTCTTGTTTTCTCATCAATTTTTTCATTTAATTCTGATTCTTCTTTACTCCATAAGTCTAAATCTAACACAATATTGCTATTTTGATGAATATTACTATTAGAATTTATTGCATTCTAATTTATTAAAAATCATTCGAAATCAAACCTTCTCTCTTTTTCAATTTCTTCTCTCAATTTATTAATATGACTATCTTCAACAGTATGTAAATTTTCCATGTCTGCTTTAAACTGCCTTAAATATTCATCTTCTTGATTCTAAATAATAAATATTATCATCACGAAAATTAATATCAGATTATAATACCAATTATTATTGTAATATATATTATTACTTTTTGTGTTGAAAGTTCCTTCTCTAATCTTCCATTCAACTCATTAATTTTTCTTAATAAATTAATTTGTTTTCCAAATAATTGATTCAATGTTTTATCAACATTGGACAATAAATTCTTTTTCTGCATCATGAATGATTGTAGTTCTTTTATTTTTTGTGTTAGTCGGTCAGCAATTGCATAATCCTCTTTTGTTAAAGAGTTTGCTTGGTCTGTCTCTAATGATTTCATTTTTTGCCAATTCTAACAATTCATGAAAAAATCGGAAGAGGGTAAGTAAACGAATAAATAATTGTAAACTTGTGAATATATAAACTTTTTCTATTATTACTGTCTAGATTTTTATTTACCTCTATTAAATTTCTATAAATTTCATTCCTATTATCATATAATTGTGATTGAGTTGTTGATAATTGATTTAGTTCTTTATATAAATTTGATAATTCCATTTCTATTTGTTCTTTAAATGATCGTGGTGACGGATGTGATAATTGATTTGGTGTTGGTGGTGTTGGCGGTGGTGAACTTAGCATTGAAGAAAAAGTTGATTGAGAAATTTGTTGCAGTTTAGGAATCATCCCAATAAAATTAGAAAACTTTGATTGTGATGTTAATGTTGGGATTATATTATTATAATTATAATTATTATTATTACTATTACTATTACTATTACTATTGTTATTATTATTATTGTTGTTAGCATTGGAATTGTCCAAGTCAATGCCAAGTTCTTCCAATGAAACTTTATTATTTGCTTTAGGTGAAATTTGACGAGACTTTTTTGAATTCATGGAGTTTGTATGATTATTATGATTTTGTTGAGATTGATAAACAAAATTAAAATCTGAGTTTTTTTTGATTGTCATGCAATAAAAAAAAGTATAATAAATATTAAATTTATATTGTGTGTGCGTGTGTATAATACAAAACTTGGAAAACCAATCAATCACAAACCTCCAGATGTAATTTCATCAAAGTTATTCAGAATTGAATTTCTTTCATTATGTGAATTATGGTTACGGTCACGATTATGATTATGATTAATGAAATCGAAATTTGTTTTTTCAGAATGATTTGGTGATGAAATTTCTCCTTTAGATTAATTAATTAAAAATTTTTTGTTTAAATTTAAAAACATTAATTATTATCATTATCGTTAAATATCATCACTATTATTACCATTATATGAAAATCTGAAAGCTGATGTCTTGTTGGGGTCCTCGACAATTTCACTTAATGATATATTATTGAATTTAGATGATGATGGTGATGATGGTGATGATGATGATGATGACGATGACGGTAATTCAAATGAATTTCCAGTGATAAATTGTAAATTGGAAATGGAACTTGCTGATTAGATCAAAGATTTTGACGAATACGGTGATGGTAAATAATATTGGGACGAGAAAGGTGGGGATTATAAAAATTTATAATTATGACATAAACAGATATTATAATATAATTAATAAAGTTAGGACCAAATAAGTTAAAACTAACCCATTTGCTTGGTAATAGTGTCCCATTGAACATTTGAAGGATGATCTGGTAGAATGGGTGGAAGTGAAGGTGTTTGTTGATGTTTTGAAAAAGATTGTTGTTGTGTCGTTGTGGTTTTTGTGGTTTTTGCAGTTTTTAGATTTAAATCTGCAAATAAGTCGTTTTCCTCTTCTGCTTCTTGAGTAGCAGCAGCATTTTCATTGTTTACAGTTTCTTTAAAAGTTTCCATATATAAAAATCGATAAGATCTGCAAAAAAATTTTTTGGGCGGAATCATAAAAGTATTACATGTACCTAAAGGAGCTATAACGATGATGCTAGAGGGTAATCCATCCAGCGTCTTTTTTAAAGCTAATTCAAGGCTAAAAGTGTGTCTTGTACATGGTTCTGAACTCAGGAATGGGTCAATAATTTAAGTAGTTTAATTAAAACCAATTAAAAGCAATAGACAACGAAAAACAACAAGGCTTCATCCATACATTTAAATAATGCAACTGCGCTTTGCGTGAAATGTGGCAATTTTTCAATAAAGACTTGATTGATAGTTTTGTTAAAGAATAGAGGTAAAAGGCATTTTTTAAAGACTCGCATAAAGCGAATATGATGATGGCTTTTCAAAAAAGCTGTAATTGTGGTTGTTCATCAATGTCTCCTCCTGAATTGCATGAATCTTTTCAAGTTTTTCCCAAATCATATCTTAGCTTATAGTAATTGATGGCGGATCAACAAGTATGAATAAATGTTTTAAAGAAAGAATCCGATCTAATAAAATAACATTCTACTGATGAGATCACAATGCGCTCCTTGTCAAAAAACATACTGGGGCTTATTTGAGAATATCTAGTAAATTACATTGGCTTGAATTTTACTATTGCCGGCGAAATCATGATATAAATAATTTAAATATTAATTACTATTAATAGATAGTTTGACACTCAAAATTAATCTTCATTTTTAACGCCAACAGATAATCGTTTTCATCCGGATCCTTTATATTTTTTATCAATAAATCGTATATTTTTATAAATTTAAATTTAATATTAAAATGTCTAAATTATCTTTTTAGTACATACGTTGCTTTATGAATTTTCCAAATCCACATTTAGCATCTTTAAAATTCATTAAACGGACTCGTTTTTTTTTTGCAATCATAAATAGCATAAATAGCTAATTCTTCGTTCCCAAATTTTTTTCTCTGCAAACATCATCACTTAAATGATCGGCATATTTTAAAAATAAAAAATTTTTATCAAACCGATAATTTTTCATTATCTTGCTTGATTAGTGAGTAACCAAATATATACTTTTTGATTTTGGTAGATAAAACCAAAGATATAGAAAATGTCTTTAAAAACTTATTTAGATGAGGTTCAAAAATGTATTGACACGGAGGATGTTAGATGTAAGGAATTATTGAGTATAACTTTACCAAGGGTTAAAGAATTAGTTATTTTAATTGAGAAAATAGGTGTAAGCGATCTATTTTATTAGAATGATTGAATTGTCAACTATTATTGTCCTAATAATAAATTGATTGGTTGAATTAGGAGAGAAGAGTAGAAATTGAAACAAGAAGAATTTTACAAAATCCCCCATGGGAAGAAATTGTTATTCAATATTATAAAGTTTTAGTAGCATTAAAAAAAGAAGATTATATTGAAGCATTTAAAGAACAAAATACTTTGGCCATGTATCCTTTTTATTATTTTACCGTTTATCCAAGAAAAAGAGTTTGAATATGATGAATTATTACACTTAAAGAAAAAAAGAAATTTTTTAAAGTTATTTCAAACACTTTCAAGATGGTCTTTACCTATATTATACACTGTTTGTTTAGATTTGAGGAATCTTGCAATAATGGTGAATTTTTTAGAATTTTATTGTTATATAACTACTACCGTGTGATGTATGTGAATGCTTGCAATATTTATAATATTTATTAATTGTTAAAATATTTTATTAGTCAGATATAATGTTTATGAGACTTGGTAATGATCCAACAAATTTAGAGATAGCAGCAAGAACTATAAATAAGTCATTTGCAAGTTGTATAACGGACAGGTAAATTATATTTAAATTTATATATTTATATATATTTTATTTACATCTATATATATACATATAACATTGAAAAAAAATATAAATTATTAGGGCACCATCTAGTATTTCACGTAAATGGGGAACTTATTATATTGCGGGATTATTGTTTAAAACATATTTTAAGGTTAACTGCTAATAACCATAATATTATTTATTGATATAAATAATATATTTATTAAAAATTAAATAGTAATCTGTTTTTCTTCTTCTTCTCAAACATAATAATAATAGTTGAAACAACAAAATTTATGTAAAAATGTAATGAAATCAATAAAAGCATCAGCAGATTTGCCTCCATTCTCGGAATTTCCTAAACCACACAAAGTTACATTTTTATATTATCATGGACTATTATTATTTTTAGATGCTGATTATGCACTGGTATGAAAATTTGTTTTATTAAATAAATAAAGTATTACATTATACTATATTTGTTATACACGAAAAATTTACTTGATTAGTAATATAATGATTAAATTAGGCCGAAGAGAAATTTGTAGCAGCATTTAGGATGTGTCCAAAGAGCTCGTTTAAAAATAAAGAGTATGAGATTAATCATAATATTGCTTTATTAATATTTAAATGAAACTTTCTAATAATTCATCGATTCATTTATTCATTAATTCATTCATTAATTATTTAATTAATTAGATTGATTTTAAGATATCTCATTCCAGTTTGGCTGGCTAAAGGAACTTTACCTTCAAAACAATTACTTTCCAGCTATCCTAGAATGTACAATATATATTCACCATTTATTGAATCAATTAGAGACGGTAATGTTAAGAAATTTGATGAATCATTAGTGTTGAAGGAGAAGTTGTTGGTTGCACAAAATACTTTTCTAACAGTTGAATTGGCAAGACAAATTGCTGTCAGAGTATTATTTAAAAAAGTGTACGTAGATATAAATAAATAGAAAAGTGTTTATTATTTACTGATATGTATACTTTTTTTTATAGATATTTAATTAGAAATCGAGGAACTAGATTACCATTAGGAGTATTTCAGGCGGCATTAAAATTTGTTGGTATCGATATAGAAATGAAAGAAGTAATGTGGTACATGGCTTCAATGATTCAAAAAGTAAGAAGTGTTGCAATTTCATATTTATAATAGAAACACGTGATATAGTAATAATCATTACGATTTAATTAGGGACATATAAGAGGATATATGGCACATCAAAAACAATTTTTAGTGTTGAGTGAAGCAAACCCATTTCCGCCATTAGGAAACAACAATTTACCTGCATCTTCTACACCTTCATTTTTTTTAGCCAATAACAAATAAAATATAATTAATAAAAATAATAAAAAAATATATTTAAAAATTATTTACTAAAATCATTATTTATTAGTTATACAACAGTTATTAATCATTTATAACAGGTATAGATAATCAAAAGATTTTACAATTAATTATCTATCTAATTATTCTTCTTTTAAGACTTCTAGCATAAATTCTTTATCATCTTTACTATCAAGGCAAAAAAAAATTAAAGCTTTCCTATAATATTGTATCTTTTTTTGAAGTATTCGAACCAATCTTCAAGAACTTTTAACTATTGTTAAGAAGTGATCACGTGGAGAAAAAGGAATCAATTAATTAAACGTTTCAAAAATTTCTTTCTTAATGTGAAAAGTAAAAAATTAAAATAAAAGACAAGTAATTACTTGTTTATCATCCAAACTACTATAATCTGCGATTACATCTTCTGGTTGTAATGAACCCATTCCAAGTGCCTAAATAAAAATCTATTAATATAATCCAACCTTTATAATTATAACAATAACAATAATATTATCATTATTAAGTTACCTTTGAAGCATCTTTACCAGCAAAAACATGATAACTTCCACCAGGTCCATAACTTTCTCTTTTAGTTGTTACATCAAAAATTGTACCTTTTATAGCTACATAGATTGGTTGACTTGCATCTGTACCATCATACTAATGTTTATATATATATATATATATTCATCGTCATTATTACTAAATAAGATTATATATAAAAAGTAATAATATTTAATAAACAATTAATTTACTTTTGCAAGTTCTGCTGGTGTAAAAAGCGTATCTTTTGGTGGTTGTAAATTAGGATTGACGGAATCTTTTGATGGAGGTGGTTGACTAGAATGCAAGAAATATGAAAATTAACTTTGAAAAATGAAAAAATGATATGATTGATGGTTTTTTTTTACCTCATTTTTTTCTTTAGCTTTTTTTCTTTATTAATTTATTTATGAAAATATAATTTATTTTTTTTTGATGAAAAGAGTTTTGATGAAAATAAATATTTGATTGTACTATTTATACTATTTGTGTATCACAAGACCAAATTTAATAGATGATGGTTCATTCATTGTATATATCGTGAAATATCATGTCATAATTAAAGAAAAAAATTTCATTTTTATTATGCGTCAAGGTTTTTTTTTTTTTTATCAATCCGTTTTTATCCGCTATTATTAACATCATATATAATGACAATAATATAGTATTAGGTAATATTTATTATTATATACATATATTATTATGATCATCGTAAATATATTTTCCTAAAATCTGATAAAAATTAAAATAAACTTATCAGATTTTTTTTAATAAACAAGCGCGCATAAAAATAAATAATATAATATAAATAACAACAATAATGTAATCATAATATATCTATCTATTACTTTTTTCCGTTAATTCATTCTTTAAATCATTTACACAAATTTTTTTTTACGCCATCCCCTAAATAATCATAACGAATGATACATCGCATCAAATATATATCAATCCGAGTAATAATTGATATAATAATGATGATAAATCATTTACGGTCACTGTAAATTAATTATATAAAATTAAAATTGGTGCAACTAACTATTAAGTGATTGATTATGTATAAAAAGAACTTTACGATCAGCCACTTCTATTGGATATTTTGAAGTGGATCTAAACTTTTTGGATAAGATGATTTGGAATATCACCAAAATATAGTTTATTAAAAAAAAAAAGTTATAGGAAGAAGGACTCTTATTATATCATGACCATGTGAAAAAAAATTCAAGGTGAACATTAGTATAGTATATATATATATATATATATATATATATATTAGATTTCAAAGATAAAATTTAGCAATTGTACCACCACCAATGATTGAGTTTGCAAAATTTACCCTGTGTGCAGAAAGAGAGGAACTGAATTAGCAGAAGTAAAAAAGCAAAGAAAACAGTAATAACATTTACCCAACAAGAATTTCTTTGATTCGTTAGCATCCATCCGCATTAATTCGATCAAATTAGAAAGTGAAGGTCGAACAGTTTTTTAGTTTTTTTATGAGCAAAAGCAGCAGCTAAAAAATCAATTTTGATAAGTTTGCTTTCTCATAATTAAGCGATTTAGTGGCAACAAAACTTCCTCTAGGGCTTAGTTTTTTCAATATTTTCGAAACAAATTATAAATATATTTGATCGGATTTTGGTCTTTCATTACTATGTTATCTTTTCATTATGATTATTTTTTCACGGTCTCTTTTTCTATATGTTTCTCTGAGAATACTTTTGAAAATCAAAAGAAGCAAAAAAGTAAATGGCGTCGTCAAAGCTTTCCCGGAATGGTAAAATATTTTATATATTCGTTGTCTTGGAATGTTCATTTGGTTTGTTTAGCATAAATACATTCTTCAATAAATTTAGTTCTAACTTGCGCATTCCTTTTTCTTGAATTCAAGCATCTATTTATCTACCTATCAGGAATTCTAAAACACACTATCCTAAAGCTAAAGTAATTTTCCAAATTCAGTTTTTCAAAATTTGCATTTTTTCCTATTACTATTGGTATAGATGGCTGCAACTTTTTGATTTTTCACTGCAACAAAGAAGGTAATAATCTTCCTTGAAGAATATTGTTAGTTTAGAAACCATACACACTTATCTATTTTCTTTTAAAGTTTTAAAGGCCATTTCAAATACAAATGTTTTTTTGTATTTTGCCAATGGGTCTCTTCCTGTTTGTTGCACACATATGTCCATGTTCTCGACAAATTGACTTAATTATACTGGATGATTTATCTATTTATTCTATTATCATTATTTAACTATTAAAGTAAAACCTCCTTGATTATTATTATTAGTATTTTTTTTTATAATAATTATTCGTTTATTTTAACTTGTTAATATATTTATATGGTTGATTAATTGGTGGTGGTAATAATGGCTTGATACAGCAGCAACAAATAGTGTTAGTAGATGAGTGGCTTAGGCAGGCTCTGACCTGATCTGATTTTCTGGAAGGTTAATCTGATATGACCTGGTTAACAACAGATTAGATGTTTTATTATGTGTTAATATTAACATCAACACTTTTAATTATCTACATGGACTATGCCATACAAGTAAGAAATAGAAATCAAAACAAATGCATATAAGAAGCTAGTTTCAAACGTAGCAATTACTCCTCTTAATATGATCGAGACGCAAAGACAATTTCGACTAACATCCATGGTTTCGAACGAATACAAGAATCTACTCTTAGGTAGTAGAAGTAATAGAAAGCTACCAGTGTAGCAATAGAAAATAAAATAAAATAAAATTCCAAGGTAGCTTTTTTGTTTAATACCGGTTATTTACGATTATTTGGACTCTTGAACACTCAATAATTCATCAACTAAATCAATTCAAACAAAATATTTCAATTAATAACTTATCAATATCTAAAACACAAGATTTTATTAATAATCATTTAATAGGTGGTTAATTATAAATTTTTGTAATCATCATTTATAATAAATGAACATTAACCTCTTGAATTCAAAGTTTAAGGTGTATTCTTACACTGTCAACATATTCAATTAAAAGCACTTTGGCATCAACCAAACAATCAAGTTGGGAAACCAACAAACTAGGCTCCATATCTGAGCTGTTCCTCAATTCATCATAGTTATATGATGCGACTTTATTGTATTGTAGAAGTATACTTGTTGTGCGTGAATTTGGAATCTGAAATTCACACGCGTGAAATTCAAATGAGCCAATCAGAATTTTGTATTCAAACGCCCACCCCAAAATTTAATTGGTAAATTTAACATTTTAAAAAAACATTAAAGGAAAAAATCAAAGATGAACGAGATGGAACATGTGATTGTTTTACAAGCTATTTTAGTTTCTTTTTATAAATCACTATTAATCCAATTCTCAACCCGCAGGAAAATGAAAATAGTGAAAGTTTCTTATAATTCAATGTTGAGTTATACATTGGTGCCTAATAAACTATTTTCCACTTCGTTTATTTAGTTATTCATTTGGTGCACTGTTTACAATATTGACTAACTTGTTCTTCTCTCACATATTTTATATTTTCTTTGACTACAATTGTCAAACACAAAAAATCTGGTAAGATGATTTACTGCCATATCATTGTTACTGGTTGAGTTTTATGCTTAATTAGGTTTGTTTTATCAGCATTAGATTTCTCAACATGATGGATAAAAACATGCCAAATCTTTCAAAATGGGCAAAAGAGTGGACTAAGGATAGTAGGCGAAGAATGGACTTTGATTCCATAATCATTAACCAGCTAATGCATCTGGCAGATATTTGAAACATTTATCAACTCGGTGCATGATTGTTGAATATCAAAGAGAGAACATGAATTTGTACTTGACCTGGCATCTATGACGTACAGAGTATTTTCAGACGAAGGTGAAAGGGCAGATGCCTTTAGGCTCTGACTTGAGCTATTTTTTTGATAATAAAATGGATATTCGAAATTACAAATGGAAGTATCTATCCGAAAATAGGGTTCTTTTGGCAAACTTAGAAGTTAAACCTGAACCTGGTATGAACAATAGTCGTTATACTCAAAATGATGTCTATTAAAAGGAATTTGTAATCAAGCCTCGTAAACAGGAATCTATGTTTTATGATAACACCTTCCTGACCGCTTTTCTTATTAATCGAGAAGGTTTGTATATCTTTATATTTGTTATCACGAATCCCAGATGTGCACCAATCTTAATACAGGACACAATTTATCAATACCTGGTGCTTTTCATTGCGTGTGACCATCTTACGGACATTTTCCCACCAGACATAATCATACTAAGGCAGATGACATTCCACAAGCATCTTTGCTCTAAAAAAGTGTTCACACGTATTGAAAGATTATTATAATTCTGTTTATGAGTCAAAAACGATCCTTCTGAAACTATTCACAATTTCTGGACATTAACTTCCATGCATCACTAAAAGAAGGAATGGCTGCTATCAAATACAAAAAATGATATAAGATTTATGGATTGTGGAAATCCAGTCTGAAGATAAACAAGATAAGGGTTTAGCCAGAAATATTCTGAAGAAACACATATAAACTAGGTTTAGCACTCAAATTATGGAATATTTGAAGAGGTATGAAACACTGAATGCTCTTGATTCAGAAATATTTTCTCAAACAGAAAACATAGTTAGAAATGCTGTAAAGTCATTCCATGATTCTGGTTATGTGTTCATAATGAAAATATGGAAATATACTATGATTGGGCAGGGAGAGAAGGGGAAGCAAAATATTCTGAAAGTCTGAACCCTAACTGGCATCCAGGTGCTGGCTGTCATAACCTCATCAAAAAGGGTCATAATGAACATTTAGTTGATGATATTTATTGCAAGATAATGTATGATGAATCTCCAAAAAGTGGCTGTCTCTCTCTGAGTGGATGAATTAACCATAAAAAATTTACAATATATATATATATATATATAATGATCAATATTGAGTTAGCTATATATGTTTATAATTTTATTGATATTGGTTTCTATTATAATCAAAAAAACCCCTCTACTTTTAATTTAATTTAATTTTTTTAAAGAAGGATCTAGAACAAAAAAAAAGCATAGCAAAATGGATATGATCATGAGAATGGGAATTATCTATTTTCCAGGCCAACAGCAAAACAAACTTCTCTGCAACAAACTTACACACAAGGATTTCAAATGGGCTCATGATAAAAGAAAATTTCAGAATCAGTTTAATCTGATCAAATTGGTTATATTAGTAGTAGTGATAATAATAGTGATAATTAGTTAATAATAATATAGTATAATAATTTCATCAAATATTATTATTAATATAATATTAACATTAAAAGATCAATTAAATTTAATATTTAACTTATTTGCCAATAAATAACAATATCAATAATATTCACCAATAAATAATATTTAATTCCATCACAAATAACTTCACCACCAATAAATAATTATTAAATCATTCCACAAATTGATAATTCTTTCATTTGTTGTAAGACAGTCTCAACCTTATTATCACTATCTGGAAAATGTTTTTGTAGGTCATTTAATCTATCGTAACTTTCTTGACAAAATTTCAATTGTATTTTCACAAGTGCTTCAAAAGATGGATCTATATATGGAACTCTTAGATCAATTAATTTAGGCAACTCTTCTACCAATTGTCCATTCAATGACTCATATTGTAATCTTGTCTCATTTAATGCTTCTTCTGCCTAGAAATTATATACAGTATAAATAAAAAATTAAAGACATATATTATAATAAATATGTTATTGTCTCATTCATTACTTACTCTTAATAATTTACTTGAATCTTCTGGTTTGTCGGATTTGTCAGACTTGTCAGACTTGTCAACCAATTTTCTAACTTTTGCACGTTGAGCATCATAATCCAATAATTTCTTGTCTCTTTTCTTTACTGCCTCATTTATTTCTGGGAAATATGCACAAAATCTTCCAATAGGATTAGTCACCGTATGTTTGTAAGGTTCATCCTATATAAGAATAAATAATCGATTAATATCACAGCTTAACATAATCTAATTATTATATTATGTAATATGATAATAATTAATTGAATTATTTGTTACAAACTAAATATGTTCTACAATTATGATCAATCAATTCAACCGTTTCTTTATATTTATTTCCAACAAAAACTGGCTCTGATGAATCTTCGTAAAATTGGTTAATTGTTTCTGCTATTTTTAATTGTGCTGTTGACATTGCTAATTAATTAATTTTAGATAATTTGAATTAATGTAAAGTTTGGAAAAACTACAATGTCACAAATAAATTTATGCACTAACCATGCATGGATTCTAAATATCCTTTAGCTTCTTTATGAATTTTTTCAGCCTTTTGTTCAAGACTTTGAGGGAGAAATTAAAATTATAACAATTATAATAATTAGAATTATTAGAATAAATCTTGCAATTAAAAAAAATCATACAAACTTTTTTATTCGTTTCTCCTCTTCGTCAAAATTTTTATCAATCTACAATTTTCATTATTAATAATAATATTATTCATTATTCATTATTATAATATTTAATAATGCAATGCAATGCTAATAATTACTTACCGTTTTCTCGATTGTACCAATTTTTTGTGATAACTACTCAAAGTAAAAGCAAATAAATTATTAATTAACATGATTCCTGATGCGTCTTTTTCAATTAATTATTACCTTGGTTTGTGTACGATCAATTTTCTTTTTAAATCCAGACCTAAATATAATCCAAAATACATATTATATATAAATATAAACAATTGTTAGAAACAACCTTGAAAAAAGAAACTTACCAACTCATTTTCTTTTAGTTGATTGCAAAAAATTATAACGGCAATAATTTATTATTTATATAAATCAAAATAATTATATGCAACAACATTACACGAAATGCGTTAAAAAAAAACAAAAAACTGTGCAATAGCAGCGGGAGGTTTCGATCCTCCGACCTCGGGGTTATGAGCCCCGCGCGCTTCCTCTGCGCTACGCTGCTTAATTACGAAATTTTCCTTCGATAATTTCTTATTATTCATGTTACAATTACAAAATATATTCTTGTATCACGTCAATCTCTAAAAAATGGATTCCATATAATGAATTTAATACTTGGCTATAAAAGGTTTCGCAAAAGTTCATAAAACAACATCTTACGTAATTCCAAAAATAAGATTTCATAAGAGTTAAATATTTTTATTATTGTTAAATAAAAATTTATCATAAATATTAGATTAATTTATTGCAGTCAAACCTTGATAAGCCGAACTTTTGGGAATCACAAAAATAGGATCAGCTTATCAACATTCGGTTTGTGAAAAATGATTATTATTATTATTAATTGCCTAAATAAAGATGTATAAAATAATAAATTTTATTTGCGAATGATTTGGGTGATTGACAGTGGAGTAAACCGAATTTTATCATTATAAGACGAATTTTAAAACCAATTTACGATCATCAACTGGTTTTCACAAATATTCGGTTTAGAAAGTTGCATTTTATCAAACGTTAGGTTCGGTTTATCGAGATTTGATTTTATGATATGTCTAAAGGGTAGGTTGTATTAAATTTGTTAATTTTTTCCCAAGACTGGTCCAACTTCGAGCTGTTTTTTGATATTCTCCGGAAAAATTAAGGTCAATATCGGGGGTATTTTCTTCCTCTCAACCAAAAAAAGTTAATATTTATTTAATTGTTGATATGATTAGATTAAAGGTAGTTCATGAAAATGGTAATTTGTTATAGTATAATAGATGATTAGGATTATCTATAAAAATTCAATATTGACAATGTTAATAATCTAGAAAAAATTATTTGGTGTCGTTCCATACTTGCACAAAGTATATTTATAATTTTGGAATGATAGATAATGTGGGAATTACTACAGACAAGGGCCTTTCAATGATAGGTCACACAATATTCAAAAAGGAAGACCAAAATTATAAAAGATACTCTTCAATTTTATGCTGAATTGATAAAGAGATGTTGGGATTCTAATACCTGAAGCTGGAGATCTTTACACAAATATTATTACAATCCTTCTAGAGAAAAAATGGATATTCTTAAATTAGCAGAATTAAAACGACAAGAACTTATCAATTTAGAGAAATATTTAGAAGACATAGATGCATATCATTATTTAAGCAAAGAAGAATACATTCATTAAGTAGGCCATTAAGTGAATTATTAAATATTAAATAACATTAGAAGAATTTTGACATGTAATTTATACACGTATTAATTGTAATTGAATTAAATTAAGCAATAAAATTTATCAGGCGAAATTGGTTTAAAAATCGAAATAGAGTACTATGTATTTTGCGATACTATGTTTTTTATTTGTAAGGATGTTATTTCATTATATATAATTTAAATGAATTATCATTAAAAGTATTAGAAAATTGTTGTTGTTGTAAGGTTCCCATGGTATAATAAATCAGCTAATTGATGAATTTGAATGATGCTTGAAAGAAAGGATAAAATTGAGAAATTGAGAAATTGGCATGTAAATGTGAAAATGAAGAGTTAGTTAGCTCAATCGATACAAAGAAGTCATAATATGAAATGGATTTCATTATGAATTTAATAATGTTACAATTTTAGCTAGTGGTGGATTTGGTTTAATTATTATGATATCAGATTTTACATCCAAACAAATACCCAACCTATAAAATAAATTATTATTAAAAAAATCCTGAGGAACAGTTTTGAAATTTTCCAAATATTAGCATGGACATTTTCTTTTTTTAATCATATTTTCTCAATTTTTTTGAGATGCTTTGAAGCCCATTGTCATCATCTACCTGTTTACATACAAACATTTTCTCTGTATACACTCTTGATGAACAAATAAAGAAGACAATTTTTTATTAAACCACTCATGTTAATTATTTGGTTTTGAAAATTAATTTAATAAACCTCTCAAGTAAAGCTCTGAATGAATTGAGCCGAGTTTATGCTTAGCTTGAGCCAGTTCGCATATAAAAAAGTGATGTCTCGAACTTGGCTTGAGCTCAAAAACTCAAATCGAGTCAAATCCTCAAGCCAACTCAAAATTTAATATTATTTTTCTATAAAATTACAATTTTGTAGACTACTGAAAATAATTGAAGCAATAATTAACTATAATGAATTGTATAGCATGTTTGAACTTTAAAACATTTAAATAATTTTACGACAGACTAAAAAATTCTGAAAATTTCAATGAGAACATTCTGTTTTGATATCTGTTTCTAATAAAAAATGTTTTTTAGGTTTTGGAATATATGCATAAGAAAATTGCATTTAAATTTCGTTATTACTAAATTATGTTTTTAAAAATTTGAGAGAAAATTAAACATCTTTATTATTATTGAATTGGGCTAGAATTCCTATTCTCAATACAACTCAATTAATTGTTTTATTCATTTATTCGAATTATTAATTTATTAGTTTATGTTTTTTTATTCATTTTATTCATTTTGTTTATTCGTTTATTTGTTTTATTCAAATTGTTTGTTTTTTTTATTGTTTTATTTATTTTATTTGGGGTTTTTTTTATTTGTTTAGTTCACTTTATTCTCTAAGTTGAGCAGACTCGAGTTAAAACTTGAAATCATTAACCACATTGTTTGAATTGTAATTCAATTTCTATTTATTAGACAAAGAATGTCTGTATATCATACATTTAATCATCTTTGCACGTGAATTTGTTCTAATAATTACATAATAATAACAATGTTGGGACAATATGAATAGAAATTTGGTAACTGCATCATGATTATGTTGCAACACTATGTATAATATATAAAGTTACGTACGGGTAAAGACACCTGCCATAATTGGTTATTTGCGGCAATGGTAGCTAACCATTATTATTATAAAAATAAATATGGCTGCCGTAAATAGATACAACTGCTGCAAATTTTATTTTTACACATAATTTCACTGTAAATGAATGACCGACTTATTGAATTCACCAATTCAAAAAAATTCAGTTACTGCAGATCAAGAAAATTTTCGCATGACTAATAATGTTAATGACAATAATTGAAAACTACTTCCGGCAGTCGTAGTTATTTGTGGTGGCCGTATCTATTTCCAGCAGCCGTATTTATTTACGGCAAATGGTAGCTACCAACAGCTATTTACGGCAATGGTAGCTACCAGCCCAATCATTTACGTCAGGTGTCTTTAACCCTTACACACAAAAATAGATTTTGACTGTAATTAATTAATAAAGACAGTGTGATTGATTCCTAACCTTTTCTGATGATTAACGGCATGGCCAACCTTTAATCATTAATTAGGAACCCTTTTGATTTTACTATGTTGCTTGGCGGGACACCTCAAGTACCATAGTTGTATATATTTCTTTATTTCTTTTCATGTTATATAGATATTGCATGCAGCTTGGAGGAAACAAAAGACACTCACAACAACCAGAAATCATCTGCAATAATTAACATGTGCAGTTGAGGGATAAAACAGGGATACCTACCAGAAATCATCTGCAATAGAATAGTATTTAGTAGCTAATACTAAGAATAACAAGAAAGCAGTTAGTGGCTAATACTAATAAAAGGAAAAGTCAAGATCTCAGAAAAGCATATATTATTGGACATAAGGTTGCTTGCCAAAACCTCTTAATGACTACTGAAACTCTAATAACAATTAGTGTGTAATCTGCTGAAACTCTAATAAACAATTAGTGTGTAACTCTGCCAATTGGAGTTTTTGCAAGCAACCATAATTGGACACTAGTAAAGAAGACTAGTGCTATAGAAATACCTATTTTATCAAAAACTCAGATCACATGCTCACAGTGGAGACGTAGTTAGCCACAATTCAATTTTCTTATGTTTGCAACTGCAATTCAATTTTTATATGCCACAATTAGCAATTATAAAAGATATTAAAGTTTTATCATTTCTCATATTGACACCTACTCCTATAAATTACAAGTGTTAAGAGTATATTTACACTCATTTGTCAGAGATGAATTCAAAGGTATTACTTGTCCAATACTGACTGGATTCTCTATGGTCTTGACCTATTGATTATGATTTACTTCCTTGAATAGTTTTGTTTATACATGCAGCCCAAAACTGCCATAAAGGGGGTTACACGTGTCATAAAGGGGTGTTACACTTATGTTTTTAATAGTGAGTGCCGTGATTAATTTCTACTTTCTACCCAATTTTCAAATCATTTACAGCAAAATTGAAAAGAAAATCTATAATGTAATGCCATTTTTTGAGTAGCCATAACTTTACATAGAGAGTTCCTTTTGATACAAAAAAACATTCATTAGAAAGCTTTAATAGTGCAGTTTTACTTTCTTTAATAATGAAGTTTATCTTTATAATGAAAATAATGAGATGTTTATATGAAATGATAGAACATAGTGAAAGTTTGAAATGTTGCACTAATTTTTTTATATTGTACAACGTAACTTTACAATTCACGGCAAACATTCTGGTAATAAAAAGTAAGTGATAAAATGGATTTTAATTGGATCTGAACTTGATCTCTCCAATTTAGATAGGTAACAACTATATATATACTGGTGAAGTTTCAGGAGCAATGGGTTCTGTTTAACATTTCGTGTAACAACAAACTTCCACTATGCTAAATGATAGTATATTGTGGTAGTACAATTGTGATGCTAAACAATTTTGCCTAATTTGTCGTATTCGTCACTGTTTTTTTGCCCTCCACATTTATGAACTCTTGGCGTCTATGAGCAAATAAAATTAGAAAAGGGGTGAAAATTTTGCTAGAGAAAAATCCATTTTACATTGTTGATCTATTTTGGAGAAAACGACGGACATTTTTAGAAAAAATTAAAATCAAGTTATTACAATAAAAAAAAAAAGTAATATATATATTAATTAAAAATATCTTAAAAAAGCAATCGTTAATTTTAGATTTCAAGCCTCAAAAACTAATATTAACAAAAATCAATAAATATACAAGAAAAGGGATTTATAACGAAATGTAATATGATAAATAGTAAATATGATGGATGATAATTTAAAAAAAACTCACTCCTTTTCCTGCAACTATATAATAACTGATCAACTGGTCCATCGAAATAAAATTTAGATTTCTAAATTTAGATTCATTTTATTTAGAAAAAAAGCAAAAAAAAATTTTACACAAGATTTAATTTACAAATTAAAAATTAATTTTCGGTTTTGAGAAATAATAAACATTTCAATTATAATAATATAAATAAAAAATAAAAATAAAATAACTTGTGTAATTAACTTTCTGTTGTAATTTCATTGATGTTGATGTTATTGGTCGGAATATAGAAGAATATATAAATTGTATATTCTTTTTTCTCATAAACATTAAGTTTTTTTTTCTCTATTTCTTTCTTTTTTTATCTACGGAAACGCCATCTCTTTTCCAATTTGAGTAAGAAAACATTATAATAAATTTTTTAATTGAAAAACACTTTTTTCCTAACGTTTATCATTATTTTTTCTAATTATTAGCAAGATAAAATTATTTTTATGAATTGTTATTTTTAACGACAAAAAAAAAATATTTTAAAAAAAAATACTAAAACTAAAAATGAAAACAACTGGCCTTTTCAGAAGAAATACGGTTGTAACAACATCACATAAACGCGATGACGATTTTGCTGATTATGCTACAGTAATTAGTGCTGAAGTATGGTTTTTTTTATGTTTTTGACTATTATTTAATTTATATACTTTGGTAAAGATTTTTTTATAAAAACATTTTTTTATTGTATTTCAGGATGACCCAAAGAGACTTAAAGAATATATCACTAAGATTTATAAAGCTTACAGAGATAAGGTTCATATTATATAATACATTTCATATTATATATACAAATTACATTATGTTACATAAATTACATTACAATACACGGTATATTAATTAATAATGTGTTTGTGATAATTCAGAGCAAAAGTCTTAGATCTGCTTATGCAAAACTTGATTTATTAAATAATGAAATAACTCAGGAGAAAACAAGGTTTCATGATATTGAAGATGAAAATCAATCACTCAGAGGTAATTTTATCGGGGACGAGAATGGAAATGAGCGAGAATATTAAATTAAAATTATGAAATATATGGTTATTATTATTATTATGTTATTTTTAAAAAAATATTAGACCAAATGCAAGGAATGGCTGATCAATTAGTGTCGAAAGAAGAGGAATTTAATGAATGGCAAAAACAAGTATGAAAATTTTTACACATATATAAATTTATCACCCTGTTACGATTTTCACTCACACGCTTGTTATTGTAGTTGGCAGAACAGACAAAAAGAGAACGTGAAGTTCTAAGTGAAGAGTTTGAGGAACAGGGAACGCAGCTTAAAGAAAGAATTAATCAACTCGAAGATGCATTAAATCTTGCAAAT
This sequence comes from Entrophospora candida, assembly GCA_910592215.1. Classification (NCBI taxonomy): domain Eukaryota; kingdom Fungi; phylum Glomeromycota; class Glomeromycetes; order Entrophosporales; family Entrophosporaceae; genus Entrophospora; species Entrophospora candida. The sequence continues at coordinate 25,849 of CAJVPN010000081.1, forward strand.
TTAGAAATCACAAGATTAACCATCGAAATGGCCGAACTAACAGATCCTTGTCAATCTTCTGCTTCAGATTCAGGAAACGAAAGTAGATCTTCATTGGAAATACTCTTCACCGACAAAGTAATATTATATAAAATTTTTTTTATATATATTCATCATAATATTCTTTTAATTCCACAACAAAAAGTCTCACCAAAATAAATCTTCCCACTAACATATTCAAGAAAAAAAACTTCGACCAAGATAAACACGAATTAACTAAACAAATACTTGAAATCACACAGCGTAGGATGAGTTTACAGACTGAATTGACATTAGTGGAAGAAGAAAATACTGATTTAAAGGTAAACATCATAATCTTTACTCTTCATAATCCTGGTAGTAATAATAATAATACGATCTATTATTGTTGTTGCTACTAACAAAAAAAAACACAAAAAAAAAAGGAAAATCGTGGTCGTTATTATTATTCTTCATCTTCATCTTCAGAAATAGCTTTTAAAGATCAAATAAGACAATTTTATGTGGGTATTGAAAATTGACAAAGATTTTTTAATTCTTGTTTTTTTTTATGTTATGTGATTTTATTTTATTTGTGTGGTGTTTGTATGTGTGTGTTTGTCGATAAATCAATATATATTAAAAAAAGCTTCAATACACACAAATCACGAAGGAGAATCAAACCTTACGACGCGAAAATGATGAACTCAAACAACAAGTTGGAAAGAAAATGTTTATGAGATCGATGGAAGACGTTAATCTTGATGATTAGGGAAGGACGAGGTGAAGAATAAGAAGAAAGACGTGGGAAGTATAATGAATATTAATAAACAAATGTGGATAGATGAATGAATGAATTAACGAGTGAATGTGAAAATTATTGTCATGGTTTAACGGTAAAATGTTATATTTAATACATTAATTATTAGGAAAAAGGTTCATCACTAAATTTTTTATTAATTATTTTATATATAGAATTCAAATGTTAATTCATGAATTGATTACTTTATGATCATTACTTAATAATATTTTCGATTAGAATGCTGGCATTCTTCCGTTATTTAATTCTTTCATTAATTTCACCTACTAATTTCCATCAATCCACCAATTCATTCATTCATATCCATATTCTTTATCTTTGTAAATATTATCAAATTTTTAATTTTTATTTAAATTCTTTTGTTTCCTCGTCTCTTTTTTTCACCTTTTTATATTTCCTTTTATATATATATGTATATGTAAGTTTCTGTTTTTTAGCTTTTTTCTCATTTATTTATTTAAATATGTCTTATGGAATTTATTATTCGGGATTTATTATTTTTAAAAAAAAAAAAAAACAAAAAAAATTCAAAACTTAATGTTTTATCAATTACATATGAATAAAAACAAACCATTTTAAAGAATACACAGTATGGAAAAAAACGTTTTTTATATAAAATAAATAAATACGCCCGTAAAAAAAGTATGTTTAGAACTTTATATGCTTTTGGTAGTTGAAATTTGTAATTATGCTATTGTGTGATATTAATTACCTTGTTAGTCACGTATATTGGCTTTGGACAAATGATATATACATGTATTTTCATCTTTGAGAAATAATTCTTGATGCTCGAGATCCATAGGAGTGGGTGTCAATATTAGGAATGATAAAACTTTAATATCTTTTATAATATTATGATTTCTATCTAGTTTACAACAGCTTAAATTCATGGGAAGGAAGGAACCATTAACAATCCTCTTGAACTTTTGTCACGCCAAGATTAGATAAAAGCTTCAAAAAGAAAATGTTTAATTTCATAATACCATCCAACTTTTTAAAATATGCTTCTAAACTAGATTTAATATCGAAAGCCCTTCTCATTTTCATACTGGATCTTTTACAACGTCTACAATATAATCCACGATAGAGTCACTTGCTTAATCCAAAACTGCAACCACAATTGAATTTGATATAATGTGGATGAAATTTAATTCAATATTTTTTTCATAAAAATTTAAATGGTTATAATATTTTTTTATTTTGTTCCCATAATTGTTATCACCAGATGTTTCTTAATTCCAAACTAAGTATGCCATTAGGACCAACTACTATTGCTAATGTCTTTAATATGCCACTTTTATTGAGGCAATTATCTTTAAAATTTTAGAAAAAACAAAAACTTTCATAGTAACGTTTGGGTATCCATGACAATTCACTATATTACATATATTAAATAATTATGTACTCACTCATATATATATATGTGTGTGTGTGTATTAAACAACTATTAGATAAATAATTGAAATAATGTTCCAATTGGTAATAATCGAATAGAGTAGGAAATTATTTTATAATAAAGTCATTGTCTTTATCTAATAAACTTCATATTTACTTGAGTTGTATAGATGTTTAATAATAGAAAGCAAACCTTTTCTTCGATGAAACTTCAGACTGCTTGATGACATACACTCGAGTTTACATTTAAAAGTGACCATTAATTTGCCTCGTTATTATTATTATTAAACATAAGTTTAGAAAGTTATTTAAGCCTCTGTGAATTTTAAAGCACAAATTCAAGAGAAGGTTCATCCTTTAAACTCATTACAAAAGTTTTCAAAAGAAAAAATCGCGTAATTATTGATTCCTATTGCATTTTGCGTTAACATGTTCAATTTATCATAGTTGATAAAAATTCAGACACTTTTGAAACGGTCAATGTGGTAATTTCTGTATGACAGACTAAATAATAGTCTTTACCAGTATCTACCCGGGCCTTCTTGAACACATCTGATGAGCCTATCTCGAAGGTTTTGCTAAAACTAGACATAAAACGGTTCGCAAAAAACAATTGCGAGATATTAATATATCCAGAAAAGAATAACATATATTCTACACAATTGTAGGGTCAACATTGGACACACGATGAGATAACTATTTGTTGAGGCATGTTTTTAGTCGAAGAATAGATTTTACAGTTTAGGCTTAAGAATATCAGCTTGTACAATCTCATCAATATAGCAATCAATGAAAAGAGATATTTGCAGTAGTTTTTAATTAATTAAATGGGAAAAGAAATCACTTTAAGGCGGTGGTAATAATAATAATAATCGTTATAGAAATAATTCAATTTAAAAAAATATATAATATATTTTCCTTCCTATATTTGTTGTAATTTGTAAATGAAAAGCAACCAAATGAAATTCATTTCATTTATAATAAATTTATCACACACCATTTTATATTATTGTTTTGTGCTAACATTCTTTTATTGGCTATAATTTTTCTTTCTTTATAAATCTCATAGGTGATTTTCTCTTTTCTTAGATAAGCTTTCAGTGACTGAGTGTATATCATTTATTTTGAAAACATAAGGTGCACCTTGTTGGTAATTAAATAAATAATTACAACATCTTTGAATATGATGATAATTATAATTTTAACCCAGGGTTGAAATTAATATTATTATGATATTAACTTTATAGGAATATGATCCTTTTTGATGATTTGTGTTGTAGTTAAGTCTTGCTGTTCTTGGATGAAGATGTTGATGTTGAAATTGATATTGAAGTTGGTGAAAATGTGGATTTGGATTTAGAAGCAACGGCATTTCTAGTCGCAGTAGTAAGCATGCCAATTCTTTCTTTTATTCCTTTCTTTTCATGATCATCCTCGCCATTTATTACTACTGCTATAAGTACCATGAAAACTTGTTTCCATTTTTATTCTAATTCCCACCATTATCAGGATTGTTAGTATAAGTTGTAGTGGTAGCAGTGATAAATCATCTGATGCTTGTTTTATGGCTCCATTTTGTTTTTGTTTTAATTTGTATTTGCTTCCTTTTTGTGAATATATTAAGATTATCTGTATTGGATATATAAAAAAAAAAACAACTAATTGGTGTATATAATGAAACATACTAATTTTTTGAGCTAAAGAGTTTAACACTTAATTTTGTCCATTTAGTCTTTGTTTAAGTATATATATCTTCAGGTAACTCGACATATATATGTGTGTATGTGTATATATGTTAATCGCTTATTTTATTTTTTGGTAAGATATTAAAACATACCAAACCATGCCATTATAAAAATCTTTTTATAATCATGCTGCCTACTTCAAATTACTAAAACTAAAATAAAAGTTTTTGAAGCTAGTGTATAGAGATTAAAGTTTTAAAAAACAATGCAATTAATAATGTTTTGAAATTATTTACATGTAATCGAAAAATCAATCAATTTAGGTATAAAAATAAAGGTGCTCACACATTATTATCATTAATTGAAATCAATGCCATGTTTTTTTGTAAGAGAAAAAGGAAAATTCAAATTGCAACTTATTTGAATTAAAAAATTGAAATTGAAAATATTCATCTCCCATTTTATTTTTATTCCATTAAATTTAGTAATAAAATATAAAATAAAAAAAAAAACTAAAAAGATAAAAAATCATCTTATATGATTTATTACCTACCTTATTTCCACTACCATCATAACTTTCATTGCTGCCACTAATATATTTATTTTCATAAAATTTTTTATAAAAACAAAAAAAAAAGAGAAGATCTAAGCTAAAGCTAAAAGGATAATAAGAAAGAATAATATTTATTCTTCATAATTCCCAGCCCACAATTTCAATTCCTAATTTCAAATTTCAGTTCTTAATTCCAAATTTCAAATCCTTAATTTCCAATTTCTAAACCCTTCCATAGAACACACATTCAATAAGATTTGTAGTGCAGGGTCCTGATAATAATTCTTTAACTTGAGCTGGTGGCTGCAGTCCGAGTTTGCTTGCTCTGTTCCATCTTTGTAGTCTCGTTAATCCTACGCATGGTCCGTATGTGTAATCCATATCGAAAGCGATAAGAATTCTCTCTTCTTCACTAAGATCATCGTAATGAAATACTTTCAAATAATAATGATAATATTGTTATTATTGCTATTACAACATTATTAATCTTATTAGCACTATTAATTAATAGTAATTTTAAACTCACCTAATTTTGATCTAATTTCAGATCCAACAGAATAAGACGATGATGATGATGTGGCAATAGAAGAACTGGTAGTAACGCCGATATTTGTACTAGTACTTGTACCAATAGCAGTAATATTATCATCTTCTTCCACTTCTGCCCCTCCTTCAACTTCTTGATATGATAACGATAATAACTCATCTAAATCTTCATCTTGTTCGAATTCTGATTCAAACAATTTTTGGTTATCATCACTATTATTATCACTATTACCGCTACTATTACTATCACTGTTTTCAGCATTATAACCTTCAGGATCATCATTGCTTTTTCTTCTATTTCTTAAAATTACACGACTCTTCTCCTGCTGTTTTGGTTTTTCTTTATCGTTATTGTCATCAGTAATGTTAATAACATCAGTGTCATTAGTTGTCGTAGCATTATTATGTTTTAGTTTCTTTTTTGGTTGAGTGCTGTCACCTTCATTTTTATTTGTGGACCAAAAATCAGTTAGTTTTTGTTTCGTTTCTTTTTTCTTTGGTGGCATTTTGATTGACTTATTTAGTTGGTCTTTTAAATAATATATTAATAAATAGATGTGCGTCTTTATAAAATAATATATTTTAATTTTTTTAAATAAAAGAATGAAGTGAAATAATCAGAAAAAAAAGAAAAAAAGAAGTTAGTAGAAATGAAAGAAATGTTGTTGTTTATTACCTCAAAAAAATTAGATGTTGATAATAATAATTCCCGTAAATCTATCCGAAGTTGATCTATAACAATAATACGAATAAAGAAAAAAAATTAGTTTTACCTTTTTATATAACTAAATAATTATTAGAAAGTTTTTGTTTAATTCTATTACTTGAAATGAATAAATATCATTATTATTATCATGAATCCTAAATGGTGAATTTGTTGATGTTATGGTAAAAGTAAGTATGAACATTAAAGAAGTAATAACATAATTATTTAAGTATTTATTTAATTCAGCCAGGCTGACAAGTTATTATTAACTGAATGATCCAATTTAGCTGGGCTCGACAAATTACACTCACTGTCATGTATTAATTATTATCATATTTCTTCCAATAATTAACCCAATGTCTAACATTTATATGATTCTCTATTTCCACTTTTGTAAACTCTAAAATGCCTAAATTGCCATACAATTCTTGAACCGGATTATTAATTGAGTTGGCGAGTAACTTGTTTATACGACTAGATCATTCTACTAATTCGTCTCTTTTGGCTTGATGTTGAATGACTTTTCATTGAAGCTATGTATAAAATATTACAAAAAAAAAGTCTGTATACATGTTTTGTGTGATCATTATTAACATTAAATAATTATAAGGAATAAACTGCTCTCGGACAATCTGCAAACATCAAAAAACGATCTGTTTGATTGTTGGGAATTTGTTTAGAGGTGTAGAAGTATATCTTCAAGACTCGGATATTTAAAACATTCCCAACTGTTCTCTTCTTCCTTGGTGAAGGAAAAGGCTCATTTGGCCTGATACATCCGATGATACAATGATGCGATTAAATTTCAAGGGGGGTGGGACTCATGACCCTGGGATTTTATTGATTGCATTGTTGTCAAAGAGAGTGTTAAAACTTCTCGATTGTCTGAAGCCTATCAATTCTATGGTTATGAGAGTATGAAAGCGATGCATATTGATTACTTGTTTGTAAAAGGAAAATTTTATCAAGCCTGACACTAGGATCAGAGTTGTTGGCATGCTGACAATATCCACACGTAATATCAATAACAACAATATCACATCCTACATGGAAAAAGCTTCAACAAAAATATCAAGGGTTTATCTTCCAACATCGCCAATTTTCTCTGGCTTTTTTCAAAATTGATTCCTTGAAAGGTTCGTTTCTGGATGGTCTTGGTATTATTGTTAATTGGACAATGAAATTATCTATTATGCATAATGACAGCAAAAAAAAAGACGAGGAATGTTTTATTCAACAAAGAGAAAATACATAATGATTTAATTTATATGTGTAAATATTAAATATCAAGATAATACCCATCAGAGAAATTGCATGGGAGAATCCAAAGCCATTGATGCGTATTATCTATTCTTTGGTCACTCAAGTCTATACTATATTTTCGCTATTATTATTAATAATTACTAATATTAGTATCTTCTTCTTTATCTTCTATATCATCTCCAGTTTCATCAATGGAAATACTGTAGTAATTTAAAGTTAACTTATTTTATAAATGACTGACTAGTTATTTGTTTATTTATTTATCGAGTAGAAATCTCATATGAAAATATTGGTATGAACAGAACTAATAGTGATCATAGTAGTTGATATAAATAACATGAATGAATGAAAAGATGTAATACGGACGATAGTCACGTTCTTAATTTGCTCGTTTTTCAAAGTGGTAGAAAATAAACACTGAACAGAATGTGTCCTTTGATGCGTTAATTGTTAATAAACACACCGGGCTATTCAAACCGATTGATGAAACAACCAGATCTTGCGAGGGCTTTCTAATTAATCTTTTATATTAAAGATGGTGGGATGATCAATCATATTTTCTTGGATAATAATTATATAAATTAAAAGTTGTGTAAAGCTTCTTACGATTAAAAATAAGGTGTTTTTTAAATTCATTAAAAAAAATTCCAACAAGGAATACACATATCTATAATCAATTCATCGAAAATAATTACCCCGTAATAGTGATAAATAAAATTTTATCCGTACTAGAATTTGTTTTGGGCTTGACTTAATAATTATTCTAATTGTTTTATTCTTGCTAAACTGATAATCTTTGCCTCCGCAGAATACGTAGTAAATAAGAATAATCCAAAAGTTATGAAAGTAATCAAAGATTCACAATCACGTTAATCCTAAAATCACCTATGTAATATATAGTCTTAGTTTTAATTTATGGAGTATATTTATTTATATTATTAATATTGGGCGGACGCTTATTTATTTTAATAATAATAATAAACAGTATATATACAACTCGGAAAATAATGTATAAATAAAATACCTATTAATTACAAGTAAAATACTTATTATATTTTTATTTCCCATTAAACTTAATAATAATAACAGATAGAAGATTTTTGTAAAAATTTATAACGTAAAAGAAAACCAATTATTTATTTTATTATATTTATATGAATCCACCAAATCGTTAATTCAATAAATTTTAGTGTGGAAGGTTTGTTTTTTTTAATTCTTTGCAAGATTATTGTTTCTAATATCAATCAATTAAAATTTTCTTTCCTTTTCTGTAATAAGATATAATTATTATTTAATAAAAATAACTTACTTTTTTATTATTATTATTACCCGCATTATAAAAATTATTAATAAATTTATGATTATTACTTTTAAGAATATTATCATTGTCATTACTGTTATGATTATTAGTATTATTATTATGTGATAATTCACTTGGCACAAATAAATCTCCAACTTGACTTGAAAGTTGACCAAATGAATCGCCGTCTCCAACCAAAGATAAAAATTTCGCCAGCGCACCTGTTCCAGGACTTAGTTGAGTTGTAAATCCCAATTCGTTAATATTTTCTTCGTTATCATCATCGTCATCATCCTCTTCTGTTTTATCATCATCATCATCATCACCACCATCACCACTCTGATAATTCATTAATGTCGATGATAATGACGACGATGATGATGACGACGATGAAGAAGAAGGTGATGATGATATGGGTGTTCTTTCATGATCTCGTGTAATATATTGTAATTTACATGCAATGTAACCTCCAGAATTTTGTAATTTTTCTAATTCAGGTTCATATTTTTCAAGTTGATAAAGCAATTCTTTGTGTCTTTGTAATTCATCGATCCTTAAGAAAAATAATTCATCAGGAAGTGATATAATTTGTTGTTGGATACGATATTTCTAAAAAAATTGATATTATGAATAGTTACGAATGTATAAATAAGAAAGATTGTTATAATTACCATAGTTATGAAATTCCTTGCTGCCATGTCATTGTTCTTTGTGACAATATAATATAACGGAATTAATCGATTGATTTTTGCGTATAAAGGAATTAACTCTGAAATAATATTTGAATAATCGATCTTTTTTTTCTTGCTAACTTCTTGAATAAGCGTTAGATTTACTATTTCATAAATGAAATATTATTAATATTAATTATTAAAGTTATATATATATATATATTGGATATATTGTACCTCCAGTATTTTTAATTTCATTGTCAAGTTCATTTGTTTTTTGTATGGCTTGTTGATACTGTGCTGCACTGATCACAATTACAGTTTGAAAAGGACTTGGTAATATAGTGAAGGGTATTGAAGGTTTTGGTGCGGTTGATTTATTTAAAATTATGGAATTATTTTTTGACATTTTTGGTATTGGGAAAGAAAATGGGAAAAATCAAATTCGAAAATTATATTGATTGTATTGATTGATCTTTTTTATAATAATTTAGATAACAAAATCAGTTGAACGTTACACAAACAACATAATCGAACTATTACTATCATATTCATCATCTACCACTTATTTTATACTAAATAAAAAATCATTACATAATTGATTATGCACAAAAGAACCCGGATCTTTTACCTGCATAAACCATATTAATATTAAATGGGGCACACAAAAAGAGAAAATACAACGATTTATAGAATTTCTTTTTTTTTCTTTCTTTTAGAGATAGCAGCAGTAATGGTAATTCAAACAATATTCCATTTTGTGGTGCATAAATATTTGATCATCTGCGGGGAAATGCATCCAATTATAGGCAGATTTTATTATTATTGTTGGAAAGATTTAAGTACTGATACTTCTAACTAATTTTAGAATAACAAATAGTCAATGAATTCTTTTATGTATTGTTGATTGGGCTTCTTATCATCATCATTACATTGTAATTTTGCAAGGAAATCGACAAAATACTTTAAAGAAATTGACCCTGACTTTTCATTTAATAAATCCGGCCGGGTTGTTACAAAAACCAATTCCAGGCAAGAAAAACAATAGAAGCAATTCAAGAGATGGTTAATGGGGAAAGGAGAAAGGGATGGTAGATGATGAAGAAGACGAATAGAATAGTAATATTATTATTTGGTAGTGATGGTGATAACAAATCAATAGTATCAGAGTGCAAATGGCTTCGGGTCCGAGTATTTTCCTTTATAAATTAAAAATATTATATATATTAGTTGAATAACAATTTCTCTTTTGTTGTTTAGTCCTTTCCTTGTTTGTATCATATAGATTTGATGTAATCCAAGGTAAATAAATACCAAGACTGTGCAAAATCAAACTTTTAAAGAACTGATTTTAAATGGCTGCATAATACAGTGATAATGTGAATCTCTACTTGGATCTAATTGTAAATTTTTTTACACGAGAAACTTCGAAAAAAAGAACATAGAACCCCAATTTCAATTAAACTCATTGCTAACCGAATTTTCCATTGCGTCATATCCTTTAGAGCTTGGAACACATTTGTCTATCTTTTGGCGCAACTTGATTTATGAAAAATACTTTAGCCAACAACCTCGCTAGAGTTACACATTAAGACTTGATGGATTCGTACTGGAGAGGGAAGAACAATGTCGGAAAAAAGCGATTTACGTTTATTGAGGTTATACCCAGGTCATTGTTTCATTAATTTTGAATTAAAACATTAAATATAACAATCAAAGAAATCATTTGTTGATACATTGTTGCTTCACTGATCTTAAATAATGAATTCTTCCTTTATGTTCTATTCAAGTAATATTTAATAATTTAATAATACTTATTCATATTATTTGTCAGATAATTTGATCTTGTAGTCGTCTAACTAATATCAATATGAAAAATAAATTCAATAGGTTCTGTTGGTTGTAGTATCCTTCATTGTTTAGATTAAGAAGAAATATAATAATAATCATTTAACACTGAGCTAGCTAATTAATGGATATTATTATAAATCTATTATCTATCTATCTTATCATACATGTATCTTTTCACGTTTACCTCTATCGCATACATCTTCACTGAAATAGCAATACAATCAACTTTATCTTTGTAAATAAAATCATACATATAATAAAACTATCATCACCTTTTTTTTTTTGTTGTTGTGGAATCGAAATTTATAATTAAAAATTTTGGGGTGGGGCGTTTGGATATGAAATTCTGATTGGCTAATTTGAATTTCACATACGTGAATTACAAATTCACATAGATTCCATTTTCACGCACAACTGGTTACAAGTTTTTTATACAAACGATAATTTATAAATTGTTTTGTCCTGCTTGGCGTTGCACACATCAAATGAGTTTTTCCAAAAAAATTAGAGAAATTGGATAAAAATTATATATAGCTTGTTAAACGAATCACTCGACATGATAATGCAAATGAATATGATTACATTAAACTAATCAGTCATTAGTATTTTATTCAATGATTAATCAAAAACTGTATCAGCTGTAAAAATTCATTATTTTGGTTTTTTTTTTATAAATCAAATAAATGAGCAAAAAAGTTTTTTGGATGAATTAGGAAAAGAGGGTTATATGCATAAATCAGATTGGCTTACAATCTGTGATTTTGATGTATTTATTAATATTGAGAAGAAATAACAATACATTATGTGATGGTTACAAAAAAAATTTGAGATAAAGAAATATTCATATTTTTCTATGGATGTAAAAAAATTTGCAAATTATCATTGAAATATGTATCAGATTCCATATAATGAATTTAATAATGTTGAATACTTGACCAAAGGTGGTTTTGGAAAAGTTCATAAAGCAACATGGATTGGCAATATTTTTCCTAATGGAAAATATGTTGTATTAAAATGATTATATAATTCTAAAACATTTATTATTAAATATATTTTTTTAGTTAAAAGCACATGATAAAGTTAGATTTTATCAGCTGATGTTACCAATGTTCCTAAAGAGAGCGAATATTTGTTTTGAATATGCATAATAATTTTAAATTACTTATTGCATTTGAGTAAGTTTTAAATTTTATTATTAGACTTGATTTTTTATACATATAGATATATAATAAAATATTTAAATATATTATTTTTTTTGTTGATAACATGAATTAGATTAAATAAAATTCATGGAAAAAAAATCATACACATCATGACTTGCACAGTGACAATATTCTTTCATATTCTGGGTAATATGTATAGGAGATCTAAGATGAAAAAGATAAACCAATAAAAATTTTTGGGGTTATTCCATACCTGGTACCTAAAGTAACAAGAAAACCATATATAATATAAAAGAATCAGTCATATAGTAATGTGGAAGTTCACTACCCCATTTTATGATAGATCGATCACATAATCATTGTCTTATATCAGATAATTTAAAAGGAGAGAGACCTCAAATCACTGATGATACTATGAATTTTATGCTGATATTATGCTGATCATGCATGGCCCAGAAAATAGACCAACAGCTAAAGAAATTTAAAGATTATTGAATTAGCAGAAGCTAAACAACAAGAAATTATTAATTCAGAAAAATACTTGTCAGAAACAGAGAATTATAAACATCATCCAGAATCAGTTTATACAAGTTGTTTACTAAATGAATCAATTGAGCAAGCTGAATCATTAAAATCTTTCACATCAAAACCTATTGGTTTAATTTAATGATAATAGAAAGATTATTACTATTATTCTTGTTATAATTGTTATTTATTATTTATTATTCATTGTTCAACAACTTTTATGAATTTATATGAATTCAATGGGATTATTATGGTTTAGGAGAAAGTCTTTCTGGTGGTCTTAACTCTTTATAAAGGTAATTAAATATCACCCGAGATAATTTATTATGTATGATATCATATATATTATTTTTAAAAATAAAATACAGTATAATATTATTCATTTATTATTTATTGCGGCGTAATTTATATAATAAAAAAATGCCTTGGCACTAATCTCTGGTCTTATCAAACCATGGTTCCACTCAAGATACTTCAAGTATTGGTCGTCGAGCCAAAGTTTTTCATTACAAATATTACATTTCCACTTCTGCGTTTTCCTCTTTTTTTTTTGTATTATGATTATTACTCTCTGATGTTTTGGTAGTACATCTTATTTTCTATATTATCAGTATCCAAATTCACCATGTGGTATTATTAAAAAATCTGCGTTCGGATACTTTCTTCAGTGTGGATAATTTAAAAAATTTTACACGTTGGGTAATGGTTGTAACATTTATGTTTATTATTATGTATGTAGTAGTGTAATCAATAAATAGGATTTATACAGAAGCAATTCTACACATTGTCTTCTCTTCCTATTAAAAGACCAAATGTAAACATTGCACGAGCAAACAGCAAATCCTACACAAGTGCCAGTTTGTTCTTAGAAAAATAAGGTTTTTCTTTGTATATGTGACTATCTGTATATTATCAGCTTGCTTTTCCGCAACTGATTTATTCGTATTAGATATAGGTCAATTAAATTCCAACTATAATTATTTTTCATCGAGGACTTTTTCAATTTCTCCTCACGAGGTATGCAATCAATCATCACAATACTTTTAAGTCCTCTTCTTTTTCTTTTCCTTGGTGTGGCTTTTAAACAAACTCGCATAGGTTTGAACTCGTTGGATCTATTCCATCTGCCACCACAGAAGCATTAGGCAGTCGACAATCTTATATAATGTGTAAAGACTAACATAACCCACCATAATTTTACAGTGTTTGTTAATTCTGCTAAATTACAAATTTAGTCTCTTCGATTTCCAATTCTACATCAATCCTGATTACTGCTACTGCTGCTATTACCTCTATGAAAAGAAAAAAAATAAAACAAGAAGCTATAAGTAGGACAAGAAAGTAAATCTAAAATTGTGATAAAAAAAATTTTTATTCATACAAAAATTTCACTATTTTTTCAAAAATGTCAAACATTGTTAGATATCCAAAACATTATAATAAAATATTACTGCCGTTTACTTTTAAACATTATAATAAGAAGTTTTGTTTTGTTACGAGAAATAGTAGTACTAGTTCAACAACAATTGGACAACCAGTACAACCAAAGAGATCAAATGGCGTTGGTGGGTTTCGTGGAGGGTGAGTGATTGTGGTGTGTATGTATATAAAATAATAATAATGATAATGATAACAGCAACAAAAATAATTAAAAAATAATTAATCATAATAATCATGTTATCTTTTAATATTCTATTTTGTACGCGTGTTTATTTAGAATAATTGGATTCTTATTGGGTTTAACTGTTGCAGGCGGTACTGGATATTTTTATTTATTGGAAGAGTATAAATTGGCTTCTAGTATTTCTCTTGATACAGTCGAAGAACTTCAAAAATCCACAGACAAGGTTTTAAATTAATTATTTTTGATTATTATTCGAAAATCGATGGAAGGAATAATTAGAGTTATTTATTTATTCTAGATAGAATTATTTGAGACTAATTAGAGAAGAACATTTTGAGAAATCAATTAATAAATTTATTTGTTTATTTATTTATTTTTTTACTTATTTATTTATTTATTTAAGGTACGTGATTATGCTAAAAAAATTGAAACAATAGAATCTGAATTAAACGCTCTTCAATCAGTTGCTGCTACTACAGATCAAATCAAAGAATTAAGAAGTGAATATAGGAAATTATATGTATGTGTAATGGATTATATTAAATTTCATATATTAATTTATTTCATTTATATGGATTAATTTATTTTTTAAAAAAAAAAACAAAGGATAATCTTAATATACAACATCTTGAACTTAAAGCATATGTTTGGGGCCTTGGTTAGTAACAAAATAAAAATTAATTGATAAAATTATTAAAAATTATTGATTGTTCATTAAATTGTAATTGCATATTTTAGAACAAGATATTCAAGCAAATAGAAAATAAGAAAATAAATAAATTTTTTTATAAAATTATAAAAAAAATGAGTGAATGGAATTATATTAAATAAATAATAAAATCCATATTATTCCAAATCAATGGATGAATCCCACGCATCCATGTCTCAATCTTTATAGATTTTATTTGATGATTGTATTCACAACAAATTTAAATCAAATCATGTTAATTTGGATTCAACTGTTTTTGGTCAATGGATAACACATTATTATCTCGCATTTTTTAAAAGATATTTTATTAAAGTTAACAAATTGGATAGAAGAAAATTATCCTTTGATGATAAATCTTTTCCAAATTTCAATGATGTTATCAAATATTGGAAATTTATTAGATTAAAAGAACTATCATCATTGGCATTGCAATTTGCACCAATCTATATCAGCAGAAAAATTATTTAGTTCGATAGGCTTCTTTTATAATAAAAGAAGAAACAGTTTGAATGTGAGTTTAAGTTTGAATTGTTTATGCTAATATTTCATATAAGATCATCAAATTGATTAATATTTTTTTTTCAGTATAAAAAGTTTTGGCTATGTCTCAAATCGAAGCTGAATTAATCTATGAGCAGATAATTAAGAAACTTTTTTGGTCTTTATCATTCTAAGAGTGCTTTACCATTTGAAGAGAGCGGAATAACCAACTACTTTAGATTTCTTATTATCAACAGTATATGAAGAATGGGTTTTTTGTTCTATTGTAATTACTATTATTATCATCCCCATGTAGTATCCTTTTGTTATATGACGGCGATGTTGGAATAGCCGTTGTTTTCGTTGCTGGATGACATATGAAAGCACATAATATTCTGATGCCAACTTTATATCTCCGCTTTCATCAAAATCGATTAATTTTGGTTTGCAATTCTTACAAATAGCATCCGCAATTATTTTAATTTACCTGGGCAATATTTTCTTCCTGTGCTTTCGAAGATAGACGAACTAACCTTTTCAAAAATTAAATTCTTGTTTGTTTACAAGAATCGTAATTAAAAATGAATGATCCCATCTGCCTTTTGTGTTGAAAATACAGGACAAGTAACGTATTTAATAAGCATCTATGCGATAAGTTATATTTCAGATTTCCTATCCAATCAATTAGACCCGGAAAACCATTCTAGGTATTCAAATATGCTCTTAGTTGCATGAATTTGATTTTAAATGCTTCTTTATAAGGTCAGATTCTTAGTCCTTCCATCATGCATGTCTCACTATATCTTGTGCTAAACTTCTTAAGGAGTATTATCATCTAAAAGGACCTAATTGCCAAATTTGTACTAAATCAAATCTAAATCTAAATCTAAATCTAATCTAAATCTAAATCTAAATGCCAATCCCAATCCAAATTTATTTGCAGTTGGATTTTTAAAGATTGTCAATATATTTATACGAGATGATAGCTTAGATTTTACATTAGTCTCTGACCAACAAGTAGTTCCTTATTCTCCAGGGCATTATTAGCTTATGATGTTTTCTATTGCAACTATTTGTTAATGCCTAACCTTAGTAATTTAACGCAAAATCATTCCTAGAAGTAGCAGCCAGGAGAAACAGCTTCCATATTGAATACATGATCCTAAACTTTAATATCATACCATCTCTTTCCAATATATGAATGGCAGTGTTTTTTCATGCATCCAATTTTTAAAATTATATTAAAAACAATTCTGATATATAAATCGAATGAAGAAATTTTAATAGGCATCATTGATGAAAATCCCTATATTTACATTTCTTGATATTTCTTTGTTCTGCCTTGGCATATTTATTGTAACTGGCATTGGAACCTTTATCATCATCATTATTAAGATAGTCAAAGACTAGCATCATAGTTACCATCCTGATTTATTTAATCTTTTTTGAAGTCGACCATTTCTTTTAAAATTTATCTCTGACATGTATTTAGTGAAGTAGAAGTAATATTATATTCTGGTAGTGTGGATGGTGGGTGTAAGCAGTTTCATCTTGTTTCGTGATAGTAATTCTTTTAGTTTACGATTCTACTTGTCAAATTGTCATTTCATATCAAAACGATGATTCTCTAGGAAGTTAAACAAAGAAGTCAAAGTTTAATATAGTCGCCAAACGCTTGAATTAATTAACTCAAAGTAATATGTTTCATTACTAGCTTTCTTATTGTTTTGCTTTCAAAAAACGTGACTTTTACACAATTTCTTTTATTAGCATCAAAAAATAAATCTTTTTGGGATGTTACTTGCCAGAATACATTCACTCTAACACCAAAGCGGCTTTTCTGCTCCCTGAAAGTTATCGTGTTGTACCACTTGATAAATCAACCCTTGATTCTGCAGATCTATGTGATGTATTACAATAATTTCTAGTACTGTAAACTATTTTTGTCAATACCATTATAGTGATCAAGTTTACGTCATTATTATTATCATCATATCTCCTAGTGACTAACTATTCTTGTAGATGGCGGCGAGCTTGCAGGAAAAGTTGTGCACAACAGACATCAGAAGAATTATTGGTTCATATAGATCAATGCTACAAAAAGCAAGGAGCGAATCCTTAATATCAATATTAATGCTGGCTGAAAATGCAAAACATTTATTTGAATGTAAAGGGATTGGATCATTTTTGAAATATTGGGTTAGAATAGACACACAGATATGTTGGTAGTTTTTAATTTTTTTGTGTGTGTATGAAGGTTACCAACTCATTCGACAAGTTGCCATGAATTCACTGGGAGAAAAGAGAATCTAACAAGGGTCAAAGCTGAAGGTTCATGTATGTGGTAACAAGATGAACACTCAGCTCCAACTAATAAATTAGGAGAAGATCCGATGACAAGTTCAGTAGTTAGTTCATTGATGGATCGATCCAATGCTCCAGTCAAAGACTAGGTAAATCATAAATTCTTTAAGATGATTTGGGTATCTGCCTGCATTGTTATAATTAAATTTAAGTTTTGACAATTTATAAGAAAGAATGAAGAAAGTAAATCTGATAATGTTGGAATTAATTACGATGAAATTATGTAATTACCTACAATTTAACTTTTTGGTCTCTTTAATTGTTTCAATTTTTTGGTTACAACAGAATTAATTTCATACAATTTAAAGAAGAAAAAAAAAGATGATCGAATTGTTTTGTGATTATTAAAAAAGAGTTAAAATGAAATTCTTAAAAAATTATAGAAAAAAGACAAAAAAGTCCAGAAAAAACTTAAATATTAATCTCGAGAAAGACGAATACCTAACTCTCAAAATGATAACTAACAGAAAGATCGAATAATTTAACTAGGGAAAAAAGTTGGTATGGAAATCCAAGCCCAAGGATTAAAAGTAAGGAAAGATAAAAAACCTTTATGCACTTTTATCTGATTTTGTTACCAATTATGTTAAAACATCACGCTTTGATTAAACGTCATCGTTATTAGCGTGGCTGCATTATTAGCAAAAACTTTATGCATATAAAAACATCGTGGCATAAATAATGATATTTATTTATTTTTAATGGAATATTTAATTATTTCTTCCTTCGGTTAATTTGCCTTTTTTTTATTGTAGATTTAGGAAATTCTTTTTATGGTAATGATGTAAGCACACATTTATGCATTCTTATTTTTCCTCCAAAGATTGTTAATTACATCATAACGAATAAATTTTAAATAAAAAAATGAATGGCGAGAAAAAAAATAATAAAGAATAATTTTAGTTTACCTTTTTAAATATTGGATGGCACGATAAATAGTACGCGTACCATTTACTCATAAATAGAATGAATATTTTCCAGACAAAAGGAAATAATAAATAAAAAAATTTGGATGATTTTTATATAAATAAAATTTTAAAATTTATTGAGAGAAAATGCAAAGAATATTTGATTTTTTTAAAACGCCTGGTAATGGAGAAACTCGATTTCCTCGCGAACTAGAAAACAAATATATAGTATCAAAGAAAGTGCTTGGTGAAGGTACTTTTGCTGTTGTAAGAGAATGTACAGAAAAACAAACTAATAAAAATTACGCATTGAAAATACTCTTAAAGAAAACAGTGCTAGGTTAACATCCATAACATCCATACCAATATCATTATTAGAATGTGGGAACCAATCAATTAAATAATTACTAACAAAGGATTTTTTTTGACTTATTAGATGAAAAAATGCTTTCTACCGAACTTGACGTGTTAAAAAAAGTTGATCATCCGTGCATAGTTTCTTTACATGATTTATATGAGAATAAAGATGGAGTATTTATCATAACAGATTTAGCAACAGGCGGAGAATTATTTCATCAATTATTACTCAAAGGCTCATATACCGAAGAAAATGCTGCAGCTCTAGTTAAACAATTACTTGAAGGTGTTGCGTATTTACATGATTTAGAAGTAGTCCACAGAGATTTAAAGCCTGAAAATTTACTATTCAAAGATAAATCAGAAAATGCAGATATAATGATAACGGATTTTGGTTTATCAAAAATCGTGAAAAGTGCTGATGACATATTATTGACTTCATGTGGAACACCTAGGTAAAGCTACCAACTTGCAAAAAATTTTTTTTTCACAAAAAAGTAAATATATTTCTAATTTCTAAAAATTTTTTTTTTTGCGAAAAAAAAATAAAGTTATGTAGCACCAGAAGTTTTATTAGGAGTTGGGCATGGCAAACCTGTTGACATTTGGAGTCTAGGTGTAATAATTTATACTATGTTATGTGGTTATGCACCGTTTTGGGGCGAAAATGAAGCTGCTTTGCTTGAATCCATTTTGAAAGGTTACTATTGTTACGAAGAAGAATATTGGTCAGGAATATCAGATTTAGGTAACTTTTTTTTTTAAAAAAAAAGCATTATTAAAAACATTATTAATATTAAAAACAATAATTAATATGTTATTAAACTTTTTTTTTTTTAATTAAAAAAAACCATAGCGAAAGATTTAATAAATAAAATGTTAGTATACGACCCTTATAAAAGAATAACAGCCAAGGAGGCATTACAACATCCTTGGTTTCGATCGGCCAATAAATTCGATATTCTTGAAAAGGTTAAAAGCAATCTTTCAGCCAGACAAAGATTCAAAAAAGCAATTTGTCTTGTACAAGGAGTTAACAGAATGAATAGAATGCTTAAAACCAAAAAATTACTCACCACCACTACTAATAATGATGATGATGATGATGAAAAAGAAAAATTATCAATTACCATAGATCTGCAACAAGATCAAAAACTTGAAGGAGGAATCACCGAGAAGGAAGAGAAGCAAAAAGAAGAAATATATGTCGATAAAGATATTAATATTAATAATATGGAAATTGGAAAAGTAATAGAAAATGTCCCGAATCTTTCAAAAATCACTGTAGTTAGTTAAATAGCATATAATATAATATAATATTTATTTATTTTTTAATATATCAGATATATATATATATATATTTTGTATTATTGTAATCATTTGATCTATAGAAATTTATATTAAATACAATTTTATTTTTGTCATAAAATAAATGATGCTTTTTTTCCCTACAATTAGTGCAGCATCTTGATGATATTAAACCAACCGATTCTTCATTTTCATCTATAGATTTATTCGAAACAACAATTGAAAGTAATCTTTCAATTGCTTCTTCTTGTCACCATCACCACGATCAGAATTGCTGCTGACATTGCACCACCGATACTTCCAAATCATATTCAATTAGAATTAGTTGCAATAGAAGTACCAGTAGTAGTAGTAGTAGCAGGTTTTAATGTTTTAACATACAATTGCGAATGCAAGATTAATATTAAGAACAAGCATGTCAGATAATAGATTGAGTCTAGACTTACTTGCTATGTTGCAAGAATATGAAAATTCTGGTCAAAATATCGAATATTTAAAGCGCATGTAAATACGGTTCTTTCACAAAGCTCAAAGGCTTTTATAAAGTTCATTTTATTCAATTGTGACCTTGCTTATATTTATCAATTGCAAACTTGCTTTGATTTGTTTACAAATCAACTTAAACAGCTTGTTTTTAACAAACTTATGTTTTACAATTGCCAGTATTTCCAATTAACCTTCGGACAATACTTCATTAATCGTTGTTAGCACTCACTAAAAGTAAATTACGTTACTAATCGTTGTTAACACTCACTAGTTAGTCTAACCTTTGCTTACTCTCTAAAGAAAATAAGCGTGGATTTTTACCAAGGAAATAATACATTTGTTGCTTTCACCGAAATGAAAGAAAATAAAAACAGCATTTTTATTTTTTTATTCAAATCATCATCATCATTCTAATGATTTAGATTGTTGGCTTAATTTATTTAGCAGGCAAACTTGTATAAAATAACGTTTGTAATTTTTGCGCCGGAAAGATATTTTCCGATTGAAGATTTCTTGTCGTTTTGATTATGGATTTCTCGAGCAGTTGGTCTATTGTCTTAACAGAATTATTTTATTTTATTAAGCAATTATTTTAAAGAACATTTTCCTTCTCATTCTTCTTTATACTCTTTACCACCACCACCACCATTTCTTTCATTCTACCTTTATTATTTAGAACATTTCTATCTGTTCAACTCAACCACTACAATTATACAATTAAAGTAATGCGTATTTTTTTATTCCAATTACCTGTTTATATAGAAAACCAAAAAATTTTCAAGGATATTTGCAAATGTTTCTTCTGGATGCGACGAATGAACACAAACATTTCGGATTACCTACATGCAAACCCTGGGATACGACTTCTTTGATTCGTCGAATACATGTTTACGTCAAGCCATAATTCAAAGTTGTATGGTTTTTAAATTGAAGTACTATATGTAACTGCACAAATATGACACTTTGGAATTTCATTATAATCTTATCTACCACCACCGATGAAGTTTTAATGCCATTAGTAATATTACCACGATGCTAATGATATATAAGAATTAAGTTATTATTATTGATGACATTATCAGGAATTTGAATGATTGATGAAGTTGATGATGGAATTTAAAGGTAGAAATGCAGCAACTTGTAAACCATTATCAGTTTTTTCGCTATTTGGAATTGACAAGGCAATAAAAATTAAGAGAATAAATTTAAAAAATTTTTAACTATAGTTCAATTAAACTATTGTTAAATCAAACCCACGGTTAAACCACAAAATATAAATCTTTAAATGTGTTCGGGCGTGATTGGCTAATTTAATCCTCGCCATGTTAACAAAAGGGCAGTTTGAGCTCAAGAACCCCAAAATGGTATTGATACCATTATATTCTTTGATAATTATTTGTGCAGTGTATAGCATAATAAGCCATCAAATCACTATGCCGTATGTATCATTTTTTATTACAAACATGCAGTTTAATGTTTTTTGTGTGCTATTAATATATAGTTTATCAATTTCTTCCAATATTATCAAAGCATATGGGAGCTTTTCTAGCAAAAAGGGGTTTCGACCTCATTTGACCAAAAAATTTTTTTTTACATAATATTGATCTATAA
>CAJVPN010000082.1:0-48005 GCA_910592215.1 Entrophospora candida
TATTTTTTTATTTTTATTTTTTTTGTAAAATTGCATATTTTGATAAGTCGGATCTCTTGATAAGTCGGACACCATGTCCAGCCATTTGTGTCCGACTTATCGAGTTTACCTATGTAGAATGATGGATGAGGTGGCAATCTTTACTAAAGACGGTTATGAAGTGGTTAGATTTGAAGATGAAGCAAATAAGCTTAAATTAGAGGATTCATTCAGAAAGAATGAAGTTGTATTTTTCGTTACAAAGCAATCAAATAGTATCCTATACAGATATGAAAAAGAATTTGGTAAATCTTTTTACTTTCTTCCCTTATTCATTTATCTATCAACAACACTTCTCAAACGTACGTTTTTCCACAATAGATTTAGATACCCCGTTTATGGAATTAAATGATAATGAGAAATGTGGTTATTGTGCACCAGAAGTTCCTGATATGGTTTTGCATAACAATTGGCTAGTCACTCCCATCAATAATAATAGTGTTGAGACTGAAAATGATGAGAAGGGGAAGATAAATAGGCTAAATGAGATGAGAAATATTAATGATGGTATTGATGGTGATGAGGTGGATAATGGCAATAACAAAAAACTTGTCAAAGACGAATCTAGTAAACCATCTGCTGATATAAAAGGCAATTCAAGTGGTTCGTCTGATTCATCCGATTCCGATTCCGATTCTGATTCCAATTCTGATTCTGATTCCGATTCCGATTCCTCTGATAGTGAAGAAGAAGGTGACGATGGTAATGGTAATAATTTAACTTCATCCTCAAATACTAGTGGCAGAGGTTATAATATACAACAGAATGAAAATGTGACAAGAAAGTGGATGTGAAATTATTGATTGATTGATATATTTATAAATATATAAAATATAAAATGTTAATATTAATTCAAATTTTTTGTTTGTTATGTTGATAATAGGATGATAGAATCGAATGTGCTAGGAAAACGTAGTTATCTTGCACGAGATAAAAATGATGACATTTCTACTAGTTCACAAAATGAGAATATGAATAGGCCAATCAAGAAGATGAAGCACAATGGATGATGCAAATTGGAAAAACCGATCAACAGGTCTAAAAAGCATCTGCTGATAGAAAATTAAATATGCTTGAAAACGTGATTATTGTTCACCAGACATAAATAAGTAATAACATTCCTCCTAGTAACAGTTTCGCATAATAATTATTATTATTAAGATGGGAAGGAGGAGATAAAGACACCGATTTTGCATGGTTTATATAAATAAATTCGTTCTACCAAAAATTCGTTATGAAAAGGGCAGTTAAACGAGACTAATAGGTAATTATGATAATTAATAATGTTATGGTTATGATTATTCTGGTAGTCATTATAATAATGATGTTGTTAATCAAATAAAAGAAGGGTATAAATGTTAATAGCAAATATTAATTATTATTACCACCACTGCTACTACAACTAATTTAATCATTTGTTTAAAGCGAATTTTTAAAAAATAAATTTATAGAAGCAGTTTGAACTGGTTCTAATATTGAAAACTAATTAAAATAAAAAAAATTATCATATCTTTAAAACATTCCTCATTCTCAACATTAGCCTAGTTTTTCTTTTTTTGGTAAAATATAATGCTTATCGTAATTGTTTAATTAATACCTTTTTGGATTTTGAAGTTTGCGCGAAATTAAAATGATTATATATATTATGTTCATAAGCTTAAGCTCATATTATTAGCTTATTAAGCTTATGCTTGGATGGATCTATGGTAAATAATCTGGTGGTACGCAACCAGAAAGAATGGTTACGCGACCATTATTATTATTATTATTTAAACAGTATACAGAAATTTTAACATAAAACAGTACCTACCTTTAACTATAACATTAGTTATATATAACAAGTGAGCTAGATATTTCTTACTCCGGTCAGTAGAGCTCATGATGGAAAAGTGTTACACGGGATGTTACTTAAATTATATTCCTGGTTCCCTATTTACTATATATACATTTTCTGGCCCTGATGAATAAAATTTCTCTTTAGTTTTCTAGTTTTCTTTGATAGATTATTTTAAAGGTGTACTATTTTGTTTGAAAATATCTAATGTTTTTTTAATACATATTTGCTTTATAGCTGTTGCTTCTTTTACCATGTTTTCTTCTGTTTTAAAGCAAAACCTTTTATGAACTTTTCATGACCATTTTACATGTTTGTTTTATTTTTTATTATTTATTTCATTATTATTTATTTAGTTGCCACCATTGTTGTCATTTATTCATGATGTATAGATATTCATAAATCATTATTATTTTATAATAATTTTAATTTAAAAAAAAAATTTTTAGCTTGAATTTTTCATTATTCCAGTTTTTCTTTAATGTGATTTGATTTAATTTCTTGGGTCAGGTAGAAAGTTAAATCATTATTGTTTTTATAATAATTTTAATTGAAAAATTTTTTTCACTATTCTAATTTTCTTTGACATGATTCATTCACATTTCATTTATTCAGTTGGATCTCTTGGATTGGGTATAAATTTTTCATTTATTTGTTTATTATAATTATTTTTTTGCAATTGATATTGTTTGTTCTTGGTAATATTCTGGTTTCTTTGATTGGTAATGGGTATTACCATGTCATTATTGATCATGTCATTGTTGGCTTTTCCTGATAGATTTTCACAAGGGTGAACTATCATTATATTCTTCCTGTATTGTTACATTGTTCTTAAATTGATTCTTCTGATTTTGTCCTCTTAAATAATGATTCAATATGAGCTCTTCATATCAAGGTATTTCAATTAGACTTGACTAATTGGTCATTTTTCAGTGATGGTTCCTTTAGTTTCTCTGAATTGTAGCTCTACAAGGAATTAAGCTTTTACATGATGACTGCCATGACTTTAAGCTTCAAATAAGCTACCTGAGTCTAGCTATTTGAGGTTTTCTTATTATTATTCTTAAGAGAATATGTCTCTTTGAATATGCAGTGACTTTAAACTCTCAAAGTAAAATGAGTTTCTTCTAATGCCGTCTGAAGTAAAATGGCATTACATAGATGTATACATATCTTGGTAAGTCTCAAAATTTTCTTAACTTCAAAAACTTCTTGTGGATTTTAATGATTTTTCCTTATTACTTATTTGATAGTCATTTTTTATTGATTTCTTACTTGTGGAATTATCTGTCTGGTAATGTATTGTATCATTTTATGTTATTTAAAAAATGATATTTGATAATACTACTCTTTATATATTTCACCCAAAAAAGTGGTTAGAATGAGGACTTGAGCAGAAATAGGCAGGTTATTAGTGGTGTTACTAGCCAACTAGTCATAGCCATGGCTAAAGATTTTATATCTAACCACAACTAGAAAATTTTCAAGTTGACTAAGTTGCAACTGGATTTCAGCCACAGCTATATACCCTATAATTAGGTATATTCATCACATTTTCAAAAGTGTCAATAATTGACAGATTTTTTTTTTTTATTACAAAAGTTGTAAATATACAATTTCAAAATTGACATTTTGACATATAAAGAAATAATAAATTTTTTTAAAATCAATTTGAGTCCACTTGTCAAATAAAACCTATTGAACTTGTTACTATTTATGGTCTATGGAAAGAAAATATCAAATTTTTAAATTTCAATATAATATTAATATTCAATAAGACATTGTACTATATACTAATACATTAATTTTTTTTGTAGTTGTTTTTCCTGGATGAATTGTGATTTTAGTCATTTGGAAATTACTCAAAAACTAGCTTCCTACACTTCACTACAAACATATTATACTCTTTTAAACAAATAGTGGAAATTAATAATAAAATGTATTTTGGAACATCCTAGATGAAAAGGCATGTTTTGTATTAGTTTCAATTATCTACATTTTATCTGGTGATTTTTGATGTGTAATAGTTTTTTTAATTAATTGGTCACAACTAGAAGAAAATCCAGCCAACTAGCTTCAGCTTACAACACTAATTATTAGTACAACAACCTATGCCAAAGATCATCATCACTGCCATGAAGATAACAAAGAAGGAACTTGCATAGCATGGAAAATATGATTTTGTTAAATCTGATGCCTAATTTCAATATGTTATTTGTTTTTTGGAAGAACTCTATATGATTTATGTAACCCCAGAGACTTGAATAGAGGCTCAATAACAGGGGATTCTCTTGTTTTGTATAATGAATACTTATTGAGGATTTTTCATACTACTAGTTGCTTTATACCAATTTCCCTGGACAAAAATATCTGGACACCTGTTTTTACTAATTACACAAAACGCACATAATAACTACATAAATTTTGGCAAAATGTAGCTTAGGTTTTGACAAACATGTAAAATTTGACTTTTAGAACATCTAGAAACATTTTAGTTAAAAAAAATACAAAATTTGACAAAAATCACTGTTTATTTAATTTACCCAAAATCCTACATAAATAATAAAAATAAAATTTTATACTAATTTATAGCTTAGGTTATCTAGAATATGGATTCAAAATTTTGTAGTAGTTACTAGCATAAATAATTTATAATTAAAATCACATTTGTAAAAATCAAGATTGATAAAAAATTTTTTTAATCTTAAAAATCCCAAAAAAATGAAGAATTGTCAGAACTTACAGTACCTTAGCAAAAGTTTCGGGCACCCCAAATACATTAATTACGCAAAAACGTACATAATAATTATGTGAAAAATCTTATTTTAATTGCTCGAGTTCTAGAAAATTTAGTAACATAAGATTCTATATACATAATTTTTGGAAGCTAAGCTATAAACTAGCATAAATTTTCTGTACAATTATTATGTATGTTTTTGCGTAAATGATGTATTTAGGGTGTCCGAAACTTTTGCTAAGGTACTGTATCTGAGGAAAAATTTAGGCCTTCATGAGTGTAAAAGTTATCTCCAAGAAACTAAAAATCCCAAAAAGTACAGTTCAAGACACCATTTCTTGTTACAAAAATCTAGAAAATGTTAAAAGCACACCAAGAAGTGGTAGACCAAAAACTTTAGATGAACTTGAACAAAACGAATTAAAAGTGCTAGTAAAAAACAAATAGTCGCATGTCAGCAAATATGATCCAGGAAAAATTTTGCTGAAGAAAATTATCTTGTGGTTTCTACTAAAACAATTCGTAGAAGCTTGCATAGTCTTGGGATTTTCACCAGTAAAACCACACGTGACAGAAAAACAGCAAGAAAATCAATTGAAGTGGTGTTTAATTAGGAGAATATGGAGTGTTGCTCAATGAGGAAAGATAATATGGAGTGATGAGTCTCGCTTTACAATTTTTAGAAGCGATGGTCTCCATCATGTTTGGTGTCCAGTCAGTGAATGGTACAATATTGAAAACATTACACCATCGGTCAAACATGGTGGTGGTGGAATAATGGTTTGGGGGTGTTTCTCCAAAAAGAGACTGAGCCATTATTTAGAGTTGAAGGGATGATGGATAGACATAATTATATAGAAATTTTAGAAAATAAATTGTTGACCTATATTAGTGACAAATTTAACGGCAGGGGTTATGCATTTCAAGATGATAACGCACCTGTACACACAGCATATGATGTCCAAAATTGGATAAAGGAAAAAAAGATTAGAACTCTACCTGATTGGCCTTCACAATCCCAGACCTTAATTCAATTGAACATCTTTGGAGCAAACTAGAAAGGCAATTAGATAAACAAGCACAATATCCGAAAATGCTAATGAATTGGAGGCTGCTTTACAAGAAGAGTGGTCAAATATTCCATATGAAATTTACCATAAATTAATAGAAAGCATGCCCAGAAGGATCGAGGCAACTTGATATTAATATCGGATTTTATTTCATTTTTTTATTTTTTATATTTTTCAATAAAATTTTGTTGATCACTTTTTTTGTCAAATTTCTAAAAAATCAAATTTTACATGCACTTTTGTCAAACAAAACCTAAGCTACATTTTACCAAAATTTTATGTATAGTTAGTTATTATGTGCATTTTTGTGTAATTAGTAAAAACAGGTGTCTGTATACTTTTGTCCAGGGAGTGTATCTTGTTTGGGGTTGACATTACCATTTTTAAGTAAGGTTAATTAATCCTCTGGTACCGTCATGTCAAAAGTGATACTTGCAAAAAAGGCAGATGGATCTTTCTGGAAAGTGAAAATTTTCTGTCCTCCTGCTAATCAATATATATATATCATATCAGAATAACCTTAAAACTTGAAATGCTCTTTAGATTATTTTATTATTATTTTGTTGCGAGATAAAATTTAAGAAAAAACCTAAGACAATATATACAGGAAACTGGAAGATGGAACCAACCAAAATAAAACTCTCTACTGGCACAGAAAAATTCAATTCCTTCATTTATACACAAATACCAAAATCCAAAACCCATAGGGGAAACCAAAAAAAAGTATATTACCAGAAGATTACTATTAGAATAGCACAGCTTGAATGCAGACATATATATGCATATATTAATAATAAAGACTAAATTTTTAAATTTCTAAAAATAAATTCTTTGGACATCTAAGCAAAACTTTGTTCCTTTTGACACGCAATACATATATTGAGAAGTTTAAGATGATTTCTTGTTGGATTTCAGAAAGTTGAATTTTCACTCTCCAAATGGTTTTTTTAGAAAAATTTTATTGTAAAAAAATTATTACATCCATCAAGATTTAAATTTTTATCATATGAACAAAACTTTCACTAGTATATTGATCTTATTGATCTTATTGTAATGTCATTATGACTTCTGCATCTCTCTTATCTGTTGGGATTATTCAAAGTTGAATATTGCACAAACAAAGGATCGATGTTTTAGTTTCCTTAAGAAGTTATGAACCAAAAATCCGTATTATGGAATCTATTAATAATTAAATTTACTAATTGTAAAAACTCTCGAATTTATTAATAGTGAATTCTAACTGTTGAATTAAATTCAGAAATTACCTCTCATGTCGTATAAATTCTGACCATAGTGTGAACACTACACTGTTATTTGTTATCAGTTCTATTGAAATGACCAGTAAAAGGCCACATTCATATATTTAAGAAGCTCAGACGTTATGACTTGTGTCTATTAGTTTAATTAGAAGTTATTGCAGCAATAATCATCACTGGTAACTTGAGAATTATTTCGATTAATATTATTATAGTAATAATGAATATAACTAAAGATCAATACAAAGGCTTATATTTTCTATAAAACCTTTGTTGACTATTGTGTTGAAGTTGGTGACAATATTTGAGGTCGTTTGTAGTAAGGATTACCGATTGTTCTGTTCGCTACAATTGAGAATGTGGTGACAGTGCTGCTTGTTGTATGTAATTTCTAAATTTAAGTAATTAACCCTTTCAACTACACTTTCTACACCACCATTAGTTGTTAGCCCTTTTTTTTTTCTTTTTGATAATGTTAGACGTATTATGATATCTTGGCTATTAATTGATGATTCTTTAGACAATATTTGAATTTCCGTAACATTATTGATAATAAGGTTATATCAGATTTATTGTGATCATATTAAAATATTAACGTTAATTGATTTTTTCTTTGGACAAGGTTAGGTTTTCTAACATATAATCTAATAATGATTTTCTTCATTGGTGACATCGATATCAAAAACAAAAAACCAAAACTCAAAGACGAGTTTGCAAGCCAAAGATAATCTAACCAAAGAATTAAAAAGTCAATTGGCGATATTTACATCATCGTCATTAAGATTTTCAAAAGACTTTCTTTGGTTAAAACAATTGATAATTGACGATAAAAAGTTGTGATAGTTATAGATGAGTGAGTTAATGACAATAGAAATGTAGTTATTAGTTAGTGATTGTTAAAAAAATCTTTTACAAAGTATGTAGATCATTATTTATATTATCAAAATAATATGGTTTTATCTTTGTATATAAATGTATGAATGCATTTTATTTATGAATGGAAATAACAACTTTATCCAATGATACTTTTAAATTAATATACATAAATCTTTTTATATTTTTTTTTAGCAACATCGATCTGAATTGATTAAAAAAACTCTTCAATTCCTTCAATTCACTGCATGCATTGAAACTTCAAACCTATATCCACACAAATTTGAAACAACACTTACTATTCCAGAATTTATTAAAAAATATCAAAATGGTGGCGTGTTGGAAAAAGGAGATGTTTTATTAGAGGAAGAAGTATCGTTGGCTGGTCGTATTATTCGTAGAAGAGATTTAGGATCTAAATTAATTTTTTTTGATTTACAAGGACAAAATCAAACTATTCAAATCAAAGCACACTTCCAGTAAATATATATATCTATGCGTGATTATCAGACTATTAATAATTATAAGTAAATATAATTATTGTTATTATTATTGATATTAGATCAGATGATGAATTATTATTGCCAAGATTTCAAAACACCCATAAAGATTTTGATAGAGGAGATGTGGTGGGTGTAAGTGGTAATCCACATATGTCAAATAGTGGACAATTGTCAATTCTCTCAAAACAAATGAGACTATTATCACCTTGTTTACATCAATTACCAAAACTATATCATGAAACAAAAACAACAACAACAACAACAACAACAACAACATCATCATCATCACCAGAAACAAGATATCGACAACGATATCTTGATTTAATGTTGAACAAATCTGTTTATTCTAAATTTGTTACCAGAAGCAAGATTATTAATATAATTAGAAACTTTTTACAAGAAAATCAATTTATTGAGGTATTACTATTTATTTATTTATATATATATATATATATATATATACACATATTTTAGAGTTTTTTTTATTGAAAATATTGGGGAAAATTTTTTAATTATAATCTTGAAAAAAAATTTTTTTTGTAGGTAGAAACACCAATGATGAACTTAATTCCAAGTGGAGCCTATGCCAAACCATTTAAGACATATCATGAAAGCTTAAAGAGTGATTTATATATGCGCATAAGTCCTGAATTGTATTTGAAACAATTGGTGATCGGAGGGTTTGATCGAGTTTTTGAGATTGGTCGACAATTTCGTAATGAGTCGATTGACACTACTCATAATACCGAGTTTACCACTTGTGAATTTTATATGGCATATTCAGACATGTATGATTTGATGGAATTTACTGAAAAAATGGTTATGGAAATACTGAAAAATTTCAATAATGATAGTGGTGGTAGTAATAATAGTAGTAATGATCATCATGTGTTGGATTATATGACTAGTAATAATGAAAATTTGAAAATAGATTTTAGTCTGCCTTTTAAACGCATTGATATAATACCAACTTTAGAAGATAAGTTGAAGGTCAAGTTTCCGTCACCAAGTAAATTGCACACTGAAGAATCTAGATTGTTTCTTGAGCAAATATGTAATGATCATAAAATAACATGCAATCCACCAAAAACTAATTCAAGATTATTTAATAAGGTATAATATACACGGGTGAATGTAATGAGTTTGTAATATAACGTATTTTACATTTTTATATTATACATTTATATTTATCTATATATTCATATAATATAGATTATTGATAAAATTATTGAAACAGAATGTATATCACCAACATTTATAGTAGGATTTCCAAAGATGATGTCACCATTAGCCAAAAGTCACAGAGAAATTGAAGGTTTGTGTGAACGGTTTGAATTGTTGATAGCAAGACGGGAGATAGTTAATGCATATACTGAATTGAACGATCCGTTTGAACAACGTGGACGATTTGAAGAACAGTCACAGCAACGAGATCAAGGAGATGACGAGGCACAATTAATTGATGAGAATTATTGTAAAAGTTTAGAATATGGTTTGCCACCAACGTAAGTACTTTGAAATCTCTATGTGTATGCCGAAATTAGTCGATCAGAATTTTGTATCCAAACACCTCACCCCAAAATTTTAAATTCACTATTATTATATGGGAATTGATGTGTTGTTGTTGTTAATAATGAAATTATTATTACATTTATATATAGGGCTGGTTGGGGTATGGGTATAGACAGATTAATTATGATATTAACAAATAGTTCATCTATTAAAGAGGTAATTAATTTATGATATATTGTCAATTATATATTACTTATGTTGTTGACATATAATATGTACACACATATATTATTTATGTATTACAGGTAATTTTATTCCCTGCTGTTAAAGATCTCGATTAGACAATGATAATGATTAAATTATTTATTATATATATTACAAAAGTAAAATATTAAATTAAATTAATAAAAAATAGTAATAGAGATGAAATATTGTATGTATATATATATATTATTTATAATCTATAGAATTTTGTGCAAAAGATCTAAATGTATGTATAAATTTATTATTTACCCTGTTACGATAAAAATGTCCCTTTCTCCCCTTTTAAAATAAATAAATGAATGCAACTAAAATAAATAAAATGAAATATTCCCATAAAATCAAAGATCATATATATATGTATGTATGTAATATTTAAATAGGTTACAAAGTAGTGTGCTATATGCACATTATTATTATTATTATAAAATTTATATAAAGCATTAAAAAATGAATTAAAAGAAAGCAAAAAATATATATATAAAGTAAAGAATGAAATTTTTTTAAAAAAGATATACATATATATATATATACACACATACATATGTATGTAGTGTAATGTATGGATGTAAGAAAATATGATATTTTTTTTTGTAGAATTTTAGAAATAAATAAAAAAAACTTCTAATATTTTAATATATTAGTAATCAAATAATTAAATATTAATTAAATAAATTAAGAAATTAAATTAAAGAAGCAAATTAAGAAACAAACAAACAAACTAATAGATTAATTTAATCTACTCTATTTTTTTTTTTAATAGAATTATAAAAATACCAGTTAGATAATTAATTTCCTTCCACTTTTTCGATTACTTCAATTGTTTTAATTATTTCAATTGGTAGGCATATTTTCTGAAAGATTGAGTAAAAGTTGATTCAAACATCTTTTAGTGGTTATATCATCTTTTAATGCTTGCGCAAATGTATGATCACGAAGTGATTCAGGTAAACATTGACGAAGTGCTTCTCTAGCTCTATTTGTCGTAATAGCATTATAAATTAATAAATATGTTAATGATTATTAATATCATTATAATAATAAATATATACCTTGGATTATCAGAAAGCCGAAGATAACATTTGATAACATGTTTTAGTAAACGAACAGCTTGAGTTTCCACTAACTGGTTAACCATATTACTCAAGACTGTTCTCACAGCATAGAATCTTTCGTATGTAGCACATATATATTGCAGTCCAATATCATCCAATAGAATTTTTTGAACAATAAATATTGCAACCTTTAATTTAAAAAAAAATTTTTTTTAATAGTAAAATTATTAAATTTTTGTAAAATAAAAACATCAATATAGATATATAAAGAATTACCGTTTTGGAAAGTTCACTCCCAGTCTCCATTATACGTAGACATAGTGGTATGATTTCAGTAGACAACAAGAATGAAATAACATCTGGATTGTCGTTCTAATAAACAAATTAATTAGATTATATATATTGTTGAATATATATATATATATATATATCATGTACCTTAACAAGAGCACCAATAACACCCAAACTTGTTAACCTAAGATATTCGAATGGTCTTGTTTTGCTTGTAGTATTTAGGTATGGATATAAAAATAATGGAATATGTGCTATATAAAAAAAAAGAAAATATGTTAATTACAAATCATAACCTAAAATATTCTCAATAATAATAATAATGATAATAATAATAATGCCTACTATTGAGAAATAGACCTCTTGTTTCGTTGTGACTAGCTACACATTGTAGTAAAGCTAAAGCATTACAAACTCTATTAGATATTGGACCTGAGAGTGTGGGAGGAGATAAAAGTGGATATGCAGAAACGATTTCCTGCAACAATGCAGTCATCACACCTATTAAGAATAAATGATTAAATAAATAAATATTTAAAATTATTATATTTAATTAAAAAAAAATATCAAAATATTAAAAAAATTTACCAAAAGAATGCCATAATATCAAAGCCAGATCATCATATTGTTCACGTTTCTTGCTCAACTCTAATAGAGCTTGTTCACGATTATTAGGATTTGTTAACTCGGTGATTAGAATATAAATTTTTTCGTCTTCTAGTTGAGCAAATTTTTGATGTTGTTGAATTGACAGAGGTATTGGATTACCAGCAGCGGCACCCCATGGATCTCCACCGCCCATTGGTAAACCATGATAGTTTGTATGAAGTTGTGATGTCAGGTTGTTGGCACCACCCACACTCAGAGCATTTGGATGCATTTGAATATACTGTTGTAATTGAGGATTATGAGCAAGGGAATTCATTTTTTTTATTGTAAATGTTGATATTGCTGATATTTGTTTGATATGGCTAATAACAATTAAATTAACAATAAAGATCTGATTTGAAAAGGAAAATGAAAAGAAATTTTTTTTTAAAAAAATTGTTTTTTGCCATTTACTTTTTTGGATAATATATTGTTATTTTACCACGTGAACAAATCATCACCCGTTACACCAACTGCGGTCAATAAGATTCTTTGTAAATTATTGATGCGGAAAGTGACATCTTTCCACCATCTGTAATTCCCACTAGCAACTACCATATTTAGAAAGATTTACACGATTTTGGTATATACATGAAAACCATCATATTGGTGGCCCACGGCTCATCTAATAATAATAGAAATGTAACGTACTCGCGGGTCCTCCGACACTATTCCAGAGAAGTTATGGGAAAGTACAAAAAATGTAATTCGACCTTTCTTTGTTGGGAAAAAAGAACTTGATTTGTATTGTGTATAATAATAGTATATATAATTACAAACATGATCTGGAGCCATTTTTGACCCGTAGGGTAACTCCCTTCTTAGTACAAGAGGCTTATGTTCGGGTATGTATTCTCAAATTACAATGGTTTAATAAAGAATTAATATAAATTGCAAAATTAAATATTTAAGAAACCAAATTTGAAAATGAGGTATAGCCTTATGCTTTAAACGTGTAAATGCATGGGCGGGAAGAAAGTTGATTGTAAAAAGGCTTGATGATGGTGGTGGTGATTATGATGACAATGATTATGATGAATAATATTACAATTCTAACGACTATTATTATTATTATTATTATTATTATTATTATTATTATTATTATTATTATTATTATTATAAATGATTTTATATAATAATAATCAAGAATTAACTATACAAATAAAAATAGAGTTGTTTAATATAAAAATGCTAATTCTTTAGTGACAAATCTACGAATAAGAAGAAATTATTGACTTTCTTCTTGCCATGGACCATCATCAGAAATTAACAATTACATTGTCCACAAAAACAACTGGTAAATTTTCAGCTGGAATGTTTTTCAAAAAATTCGTTGATACTTGTGATTCAAAATTGTGATCTTGGACGGCTGTAACCCCATCAAGCAATGGTAAAATTCTATTAAACTCTAAACAGAAGAGAAAAGCATTGGACGTTCAGGGTAATAATTTTGAATAATATTAGATGTTTGTTCACAAATCCAAAAACACCAGAAAATGATAGAATAGAAACACCTTTAAAGATCCAAAATTGTATATGTTGTTTCAATAAGTTTGCCGTATTTGAACAAGCTGGTAATCTAATATCAGCAAGTTTCTCATATTCAACCACTAAATTTTGAATTTATCGTTCAAGTGTGGTAACCTGATATAAAGGTTTAATATCAATTTCTTCAATATAAACAGGTCAACTATCTTTCATCAACGCAAAATCTTTCTCCAGTTCTCACAATCAATAAACATTTTTTGGTTTTAACTTTCTTGCTCTTAAAAACCTGAGTAAACAAGCATCATCATGTCGTTTCTCGTCAAATAAACCTTCATAGTTAAGTCTTTTCGAAGCTTTTCTAATGCTCTAGACTCAAATTTCCAAGATGTCCTGTAAATTTTATTGTTTGTTCTTCGGTACTAACTGATGGCAGCATTTTTTAATGATAACGGGAAAAGAATTTTATTTTTGTTACACAATACACAACACGCAAATCAACCTTATAAGTTCCAACAACTTAAAACGATACGTGAAACTTTAAAAGTTAACCCTTAACATTGTAAAAACAGGACCCCGAATAATCTTAGGGCAGCACACAAATTTTCTTATAATAATAATAATAATAATTAAAAAATATTTACCGGAAAATAATAAAATTTGCCGGAAAAAAACCGGAAAATTAAAGTAGTACATTTCAATTTTGGCCTTCAAAATCGAATATCTTTTCTTAATTAGGATACGTTGCGATGATCCCGTAAATTATTTCCAAAAATGTGATAGTAATAGGTTACTGCGAAAATCTCATTTTCGGTGTGTAACTAGTGCAGATTTTTACAAATTTAGAAATCATCTGCAAAAATACTAATATATGACATTACACCAACACTGAATTTTATATATACACTTATATTTGATGTTCTGAAATATTTTATTCTTCACATCTTTTACAGAAATAAATTAGCATCGATAAATTGCACTAACCAATTCAGATTTTTTCTTTTTTAAAAAAATTTACTATTATTACTACTTTTTATGTCAATGTTGTAATATGTTAAACAACATCCAAATATATTCCAGTAAACCGAATAATTAGTTAGTTGATCAGGGGTGTAGGAAACATAATATATTATTATTGACTGTTAAAGGAGTTATAAAATAAAAATATCCATTTGGAAAAAAATAATAAATAAAAAAATAAATATTTTTTTTAGTTCAAAAGAAAAAATAAATATTTTTTTAGTTCAAAAGAAAAAAGAGAATAAGCCGCCAATACTTTTTTTTTTATTTAAAACGAAATAAAGATAAAAAGAACAATTCAATCAAAAAAAAAAAGATATTGTGTATTCAAAGATTTTTTTTTCTAGGATTTTTTGAAAAATAAATTTATACTCACAATAATATTATACTTTAAAATATAAAAAAGAACTATGATATCATAAAACTACTATTGATCAGTAAAAAATACAATTTCCCCACATTTTTTTTTTTTTTTTACTTTATTTTTTATAATTTAGAATCTTTTTTACTTAGTGTTAGGCGTAAGTAAATTAATAAATTTTTAATTTCTTTTTTTATCTTTTTTTTTTTCTTTTTCTTTTTTTCTTTCCTCAAGAATCCACAAACGTACACAGAAAGAACTTTATTTTGTATATATTATAAATATAAATAATATCAATTATAAATATTTTTTCTTTAAATTCTAAATATTAATTATACTTAAATAAATAAATATATACAAATTATATATATTTGAAACAATAAAACACATTTATTCCAAAATTATAAAATGAATCCACAACAACAACACCAACTACTAGGATTATATGGCCAACAACAACATCAACATCAACATCAACAACAACAACAACATCAACAAGGAATAAATATTATTCAGACTTCACCACAACCAATTCCTCGTCTTTCACATCCTACGAATTATCATTTACAACAAACTCAATTAAGGCAACAACAACAACAAACTCAATTAAGGCATCAACAAAAAGCTATTGCTGTAAACGATGGGGTTCCTAACATTGGAGCTCCTAACGATGGAGCTCCTAACAACGGATCTCTTCCAACTCCAAACAACTCTTTCAACAACGGTTCTACAATAGACCCTACTCTTATAACAGCAGGTCAACAGCTACATCAACCTTCTTACAACGGAGCTACAAACGTAATAAAACAAGAATCTACCGATATTCAACAAACTGAAATGGACTTCGATCATCATCAGCAGTTCCTATCACCGCAATCAGATTCTCCACTAGGATCGCCTACTACAAATCTCGATGTTGAAGAGTTTGGTCAACCCTTCAATCCTCAAAATCATATAGAAATTCTAGAAATTCCTTCGCCTTACCCCGCCGATTCACCTCATAACAGTTACAATTCTCAAACGAGTATGTCTTTACCGGTTCAATTTGCCGCTAATAATAGTGAATGGTTTAATCCAAATTTTGAAACAGGTTCTTCTTATCCATTGTTATATTCTACTACTACCCCTGAAATGAATTATTTGTCTACTATCATGGATCCAGATGGGGGGGATGGTAATGCACAAAAGGCGTATGTATTTTTATGAATGGTGATGAATGGGATTGAATATATATAATATGAATATATTTATATTTATGCATTTACTTTTTTGTAGTGCAATGTTAAGTGAAAAGAAACGCCGTAGAAGAGAATCACATAATGCTGGTAAATATCATATTTACATACACGTGCACCCACGCGTGCGCACTTTATATATATTATTATATGTTAACATGTTTATTATCTGTACATTATTATTTATTAAGTTGAGCGTCGTCGTAGAGATAACATTAATGAGCAAATTCAGGAACTTTCTAGGTTACTTCCAGATGTATTTATGGATTCTTCTAATAAACCCAACAAAGGTCTGATTCTAAGAAAATCTGTTGATTATATAAAACATCTTAAAAATACTGTAGACGTACAAAGTAATCAAATGGTAAAATTAGAATCAAAATTTAAACAATTAGAAACTAGTGATACATCTTCATTCTCATTTGTTAGTAAAAATATTAGCAACATTAACAATAGTAATAATGATAATAAATAATAATACATAATACATAATAATAATATATATTTTTATACATTTGTTGTATCTTATTTTAGTATATAGATAGAGTTATATACTACATATAATATATTATGTTATATTATGTTATTTATTTTGTATAAATCTTTTTTTATTGCCTTATTATTTATATTTAAACATCATATTTTTTTTATTTTATTTCTTTCTCCACAATATACAATGCATAACTTATCTTCGCAATATATTCTCTTCAC
Source organism: Entrophospora candida (assembly GCA_910592215.1). Classification (NCBI taxonomy): domain Eukaryota; kingdom Fungi; phylum Glomeromycota; class Glomeromycetes; order Entrophosporales; family Entrophosporaceae; genus Entrophospora; species Entrophospora candida. The sequence continues at coordinate 16,892 of CAJVPN010000082.1, forward strand.
CTATTATTCTTTTTGTTTATATATAAATATTTTTTATTTTCCTGGTGAACAATAATTCTTTTTTCTTCTCTTCTTAATTGTATTTATTTGATTTCTGATTTTTTTTTTTTTTAATAAAACCAATTTTTTATTTTTAATAATGGTAACACCAAAAATTTTGTAGGTATCTTTGATTGTAATAATAATAAAACCTATTTTTTGAATTTACAGTCGTGAATCAATAAGCATACAAGAAAATTTGCAGATTCTTTCCGATAGAACAGCCGATAAGGGTAAACCTTGCTCTTTCAACCTTATTGGTGTTGTAAAGATAAAAAAGGACTTCAATAATGATGATCATCGGGATGCATATCTCTAGTTTCATAAAATAAAATATATTAACAAATAGGTTCCAATATTACTTTGTGAGCTTCAAGGTCATATTCAAAAGTGGTACCATTATCATATGAAGTAACAAACATCATAATGGTTCTATGGAGGCTTTAATTGTGGTTGCTCGTCCAAAGGAATTTGTTGTTGAAGTGTGTGGGCTTTTCTAAATCAGAACAAGCTGTCTCCTTGATGGCCCAACTAACTTAAAAACAATGGATGGTGAAACAAAAAATATGAGAAAAAGAAACTCGAACCAATAAAAGAACCTTCTACTGCTGAGATTACGCCTCTTTGTCAAAAACTTATCTTAATAATACGCTGGAAATAAGTTTATATTTTGGAACATCATCGGTCTTTTTAATGAAAATCAAAAATGGTAAATGGATTATTTTTCTAGAAACTATGCTAAAGCTTATTCGTGGGTTGCCAACCTCTGAAAGAAATGCAAATCAACCTATATTCTAATTCATAGAGACTTTCTTGCGGGCTGGACAGAACCAAAAAAATAAAGGAATTGGGAAAACATCAAACCAAAATTTGGATTTTTCTCCTATATAGGTCATTAATATTTATAATCCCAATCAAATTGCATCAAATGATAAATTTAAAATCAATTTGATTATTTTTCAAAAAACGAGCGACAAACAATTGCTAGAATATTCGAGAGAAATTTAATGAAACAAATTTGCAATCATTTGTAATGGGATTATAGGTGTTTATAATCATTTTGTCCCATACATCAAATAATTATGATCTTGACTTTATTCTTCTAACCTATCTATCAACTTCTAATTCTTCACCAACTTCTTTTTCTTCTAATTCATCATCACCAACTACTCTTCTAATGCTCTTCTCGCATCATTTATACATATTCAAATGCTTCGCTTGCCTCTATACATAATTTACTATATGTCTTGGTGGTTTACTTTCTTCTTTTATAAGGTATTCAAATGTTTTTCATACCCTTTCATATCTATTTGATCTTGTAATACATGTAATTTTTCTATTTTTATATCTTGTACGTATTAATGTCATAATTCGACTGTTTTATCCAACTTTTATTTAAATTCTGCATCGCTTAAGGTGCTTTCAACGTTTCTTCTGGCTCTCTGACATTCTTACTAATGCTAAATTTAAGCCCAACTTTTATCATTCCATAATTATTGATTGATCTTATTATTTTGGGGGGTTAATTTTCAAAACGCGATTAATTTTATTTTCAAGTCATGTGATATCCCTGTTATAGATGTTTTGATATCAATCACGCGAACTTCTTCACTTTGTCGTTAAATATATCGTAAATAATTTTTTCATAGAAAAAAAAGGAAAATTTTTTTTTGACCAAAGTTTTTTTAAAGGTGACTGACTGACTATATTATTATTACTGTTATTGTTGTTGTTTTTGCCTTTTGGATCCCTCTTAAAGATATATATGTTAAATTTAATAATTCTAAGGTCTAAAATATACATATACTAAATGCCTATTTATATTCGTATATATTATGAATAACTTTGTAAAACTATTAAATTACTAATTGTTTATATACATACATATACATATAAATCATAAATTATAAAGATTTAGGCGAGATTTTTACTCCTTCATATATATATCTATATACACATACATATAAATAAGATAAGATAAAAGATGTTCACAAATAATTTAGAAAGCCGACAAAAAAAGAAACAGGTTCTTATATATAATAACATCATATATATCTTTACGCAAGAGAATAATTAATTGATTAATGATATATACATATTATACATAGGCTCAACCACATAATAAAACCTTGGCTTCACAATGCAATGAAAATATAGCAATAGCAACTCAACAAAAAATGGTTTCCACCAAAAAATCTAGTCTTGCAACAGCAGTCAACTTGACCAATACAAATATCAATTCAAAGATATCTGCTTCATCTATTAATGCTATTACCAATAATCCATCAACATCATCAGCATCGACTTTTAAAAAAATCAATACTACAATTTCTACTTCTACTCTTACTACTACTAAAAGTAATGATAATAACAACAACAACAATAATTTGATCGATCGGAAAAGAGTAGCTTTAGATGATGTTAGTAATATTAATAATCTTCCAAATATATCTTCAAACCTCAATAACGCCAATAATAAAGAATCGGCGAATATTAGAAATAATAACGTCATCTTACCAGTATCCGCGAATTTGAAAAAAAGAACAGCAGATGTTGCACGAAATCTACAATTAAAGAATCAACAAATTCCTAATAACATTAATTATAATAACGTAATTGAGAAAAAACAAAAAATAGAAGAAAATCAAACAAAAGCAATAGAAACAAAAGCTATAACTGTCGCAAAACAAGCAATATCTACAAAAACAGCAACAACAAACATAACAAATGGAAATGAACCTTATGTAGCTATTGACCCAGTATTGGTTACAACTGTAGAAGCTGTAAACTATGAGGCTGAATTAGAAAAAACGCGCGCAAAAAAAATAAGAACACAAGAATGGGATGATCTTGATCTTGAGGATATGTATGATCCCATGACGGTGGCAGAATATGCTGTGGAAATTTTTGATTATTTGAGAATTTTAGAAGTATGGTTTATCTATTTTTTTATTTTATTTTTCTTTTGGAGGAATAATTACATTATTAACATTAATTAATAGGGTGAAACGATGCCAAAACCCAATTACATGGAGAATCAAATAGAATTAAGTTGGAGAATGAGAATAATTCTCATTGACTGGCTTATCGAAGTTCATTACAAATTTCGTCTATTACCTGAAACCCTGTTCTTAACAGTCAACATAGTTGATAGATTTTTGTCTGAACGTGTAGTCTCCATGGTCAAATTACAACTTGTAGGTATTACTGCACTTTTTATTTCAGGCAAATATGAAGAAGTTTTGGCTCCATCCATCAAAAATTATATATATATGTCTGAAGAAGGCTACACAGACGAAGACATTCTCAATGCAGAACGATACGTATTACAAACTATTGATTACAAGTTGAATTATCCTAATCCAATGAATTTCCTTAGACGGATCTCAAGAGCTGATCACTATTATATTCCAGCTCGTACTGTGGCCAAATACCTAATGGAAATCACCCTCCTTGATCATGCATTCTTAACTTGTAAACCATCCATGATTGCTGCAGCTTCACTATACCTTGCTCGTATAATGCTTAAATGTGGTGAATGGGTTAGTATTGGGTATATATATGGGGGATAATTAATATTCATTCATTTATTATTTGACCATAATCATTTATAACTTTCATTATATATATGTCTATATAGACTGCAAATTTGATTCATTACTCCACATATACAGAAGAACAAATTAAACCTTGGTCAAAACTTATTTTACAATATTTGATAATAAACAACAAACATGTTGATCAACTCTATTTAAAATATTCTACCAAGAAATTTATGAAGGCTAGTATTTTTGTGAGAGACTGGGTGATGAAACATTATCAACATCAAATTAAACAAATACAATTACAACATCAACAGTTATCTTCGTCTTCAAAATTGTCTAATTGAAATTATTTTTGCTAAAGCTTGATTGATCTTTTGGTTATATTATTATTATTACTATCATCTTTGTTATTATTTAACAGAAGTGGATTTAATTTGGATATTCGATTTTATATTATAAATGTTAATTTTAAATTACTGAATATTAAAATATTATATTGAAATATTATAGTATATTTGTTTCGAGTTTAATTGTATAAAATAAATAATGGTTGATGATGATATAAATCAATTATGAATAATTGTGAAAATAACAAGATATAATCGAATATAGATGTTGTATGTGAAAATTATTTTTAAAAAAGAAAAGAATTATGTATTGAATTTCACTCATTGAATCTTGGAATAAAAGTATATCAGCAGCTTCCATCAATATCAGATCTATATATATTTAGTACAAGTTCCATAAACGAAAATTTATTAAATGAATATTTTTATTAATTATTAAACTTTTATTTTTACTCTTTTTATTATAGAAATGATCTTTGAAATCTCAAGAAGATGTAATAAACTATGACATATATGTTCTGAAGCACATATTTATATTATGAATCCTCATTTAACATTGGACTTGATCTGTTATACTTTCTAACCATGGTAAATTCACAGCACTATCATTATCACTATTGCCACGCTTAATGTTATCACTGAAATCACTATCAAGGTTGTCATCGTTTTTATTATCAAATTTCTATCAAGTCTTTTAAAAAATTTTTTTACTAATCCTAGAGTTAAGTCTTTTATTGATAGCAATGTATGGAAGTTTCCTTGTTACCTGTCCTCTTCATCATTATTAATTGAACGATTACTCTGAACAGAGGAGCTACTAGTTCTATATAAACACTTTAATAATCACGTTCTTCACATTGGCTGTACTAATTCAAAAGGATTTTGGGAAGGAATACTATTACCTACCACCTGCCTCGATTATATTATTACAATATCATTAATACAGAATATCATTTTGATCAAGGTGTTATTTTTTATTTTTAATATTAAGATTTAGGAATCAAGGATCAAGTCTTAATTAATAATTGGTATTTTTTATATATGTATGATAAAAAATTAGCGCGAAATAGTATGACGCGTAATCACCCGCCCAGGTGAAGAAGATGGTTCTCGATAACTTTTATGAGGTTTAGGAACTTTTTTAATACCAAACAGAGCAGGGTATTTTCTTTTAGCATGTTCATAAGCTACCCTACGCTCACTCAGCACAAATTTAATTCTTGCCATTGATTTTTGGCACTAACAAATAAAAAACCATTTAGAGAATATATACACTCACATTAAAAAAATTTTTTTTAAAAAAGAATGGATAAAGTTGTCAACCCACCTTGTATGATCTTTCATGATGTCTATTGATCCATTCAGGATTAACGACTTTACGCCATCTTCTAGCTTCTTCATACATTGTAGCCAACATATTACGTTCTTTCAACAGTATATACCAAAGCCTGTGAAGATCTTCAAAGGATTTGGTACGAAGTACTGATGCTTGCCATGAATTACCTTTAGTCAAATGTTTTTTTTTTTTTGAAGAAAAATGATAAATTTACATGTTTTTGTGTGCGTTATGGAGATATGTTAATTAGCAACCAATTAGAATCCAAATAAAATCCAATTAATCCAATTATTTAATGCTCTTGATAAATATTCTTATATTATTGCATGTGTATATATTTACCAACAGGATAAAGCTCGTTAGTCCTAGGTAAAGGATTAGGACTATCAACACCGTTTTGAAAGAATTCATATAAGCCCACGACACCTTTCCCTTTACTTGGTTCGAACCTATTTTTAACACTAGAGGTTTGAAAGGAACGACGTATGATACTAGAGAAATTGCTCATTAACATAATTTTATCACTGGAAATATTATTAAAATCACGTGAAAGCATTTTAATTATTTTTACACATTAATTAATATATACAGTAAAATCTAAAAAAATAGAATAATATATATATATATATATATATAAATACTTTGAAAAAACATCAGCTACTTTTTTTTGAATTTTTTCTTTTGCTCATTAGAGAATTTAACATTTACAATACTTCAAATAATTAATAATAATAATAATATATTTTGATTACGAAAAGAATTACTAAAAAAATGGTTGCTTTACATCAAAACAATTCTAATTACCAAAATAAAATAATAATTATTATTATTATAGATAAATATATATATTAAATGTCTATAAATTAAAATGGAAAAATTCATCCTCGCTATAATTTACAATTGCGAAGCTTCTTTATCCAATTTACCCAATATTTCTCCTATCCTTCCCAAACTAAATTCGTCTTCAAGATCATTATCAACTTCTCCCAATATAGTTTCCACAAAATCATCCACTTTATCAAGATCAATTTTACAACAAGTGGAAATAATTTGTTTGTATTGCAACTCTGCACTTAATGACTTCTCTTGTAATTTTTCAATTTCACGTTGAAGTAAATCTTTGTCAACTCGATATGCTGATAATTGAGCTTGAAGTGTTTTCAGTTCTTTTTCAGACATTTCATTTTCGTTGCCACTACTAGTGGGAGTAATTTCAACGTTAACAGCCGAACCTATTACTGCCTGGTTTGAATTGTTAGTTGATATTGATGATGACGGTGTTGCAATTGTTGGTTGGGTAATTGATATGGATGGTATGTCAAACTTTTTATTTTGAAGCAATTCTATTGATGATAGTGTTGATGATGGTACATTTGATGATGGAGGTGGAGATAGTATATGTGTTAGTGGCAGTGATGGTGGCGGTGGTGGTGGTGTTGTGGAGGCAGATGATGTTACATTATCCAATAAAGTTCTATTCACTGACGGTGATAATGGTGATGATGAATCTAAATTATTATTCTTATTATTTGCAGTAGTTGTGGATTCAGCTGATTCATTATAATTATTTAAACCATTTTTTATTATTTGATGTGAATGTGGATGGGAATTTATTGGCTGTGGTTGGTGTAATTGTTGATGTGTTTGTTGTGATAATTCTTGTGAAGAAGTAGTATTTATTAGGTTGTTAGTATCAATATTATTCTGCTGAGGAATAGTTGTAATTCTTGATAAAATATTATTATCACTATTATTGTTATTATTATTAACCACAGGTTTATTTAATAATACATTATCATCATGATTTATCCTATGTTTCTTATGTATAGAATCATTATCTTCTTCTTCTACTTCATTAATTACTTGTTCCAGAAACTTCAAGTATTCTTCTGTGTTATTGTATTCCTTTTCATTTTGACGATAATATTGTAATGATCGCTTCAAATCAATAAGTTGTCTTGTCAGATCATTAAATCTACTTTGAGCATTAAATAATTCATCTTCTTTAACCTTAAGTTGTACTATCCATTCATTCTCTGCATCTTCCACAAGTTTTTGCAATGCTAAATGTTAGATTTATTAAAATTATATAGATAATTATATATATGATTTTTTTAAAAGAAAAAATCAAAAAAATCAAAAAAATCAAAATTTTTTTTTACCTGAAACAACTTCTCTAGATTTCCTACGATTACTAACAAATGGTGTAATTGATTGAGAAAAGAAATCCGATACATTTTCTTGAATCATATCTATATCCATATCTTCTTCCTTTACATCCTCCATATTCTTTTTATTTAAAAAAAATATAAATATAAATATAAATACGTATTATATATACTTACATGCATATATATGTAAAAAAAATATACATACATGAACTTCATCATCTTCATCATCATTATCATGTTGATTAAAAACAAAATCGGAAGGTTTCAATCCAAGTTTATTTTGAATATCAGTGTTAGCGCCCATTCTGGTCAATTTTTCAACTAATTCATTATTTCCTACTCTTGCAGCAATACATAATGCAGTATCACCATTTTTATCTTGAATGTTCAAAATAGTATTGAGAAATCCGCAAACATTTGATTGAAACCATTTCTCTAAACAATCCATATAATATTTTGATGCTACTGCATGCCCTCTAACGCCTGAAGACATTGCAATATGATGTAACACCGATCGATCATCTTTATCAGTAATTGGGATTGTGTCATGAAGTAGTTTTACCACTTGTGGAAATGACTGGGAATCATAATTATTTATCACAAATACAGATCTGATCAAAGCAGTCTCTCCGTCATAATTCACTTGTTGCAGACTAGCACCTTTCTTCAACAACATTTCCAAGATATTTACTCTTCCTAAACATGCAGCCCAATGTATCGCAGAATTCCCATGAATATCAATCACCATATTTATGTCAGGTTCAGATAAATTTTGAGGAACCAATAAGTCTAGTATTGATTCTGGTTCCTCATTCAAAAATATCGTCATTAAAATATTCCGGAGTCGTTCACTCTCATCAATTTCAGGTGGTGGTGAATTGGCTGCTGTTGCTGATTCACTAACAGGTTCTGAATATGTTAGAGCTGCCAAATCTTCTTCTTCTTCGTTATTATTCTCAACGGTGCCACTACTATTATTATTGTAAGTGTTAAGAATACTGATCTTAATATTATTATTGATATCATTATTATTATTGGAATGTTCATTAGATTGATTAGATTTAGCTTTTATGCGTAAAGCTGCCATGGCTTGTTCTTTAGTTGGAGTGTATGGAGATGATGAATAAGGAACATCATGTTTTGGTGGTATGTATTCAAGAATAGGGCGTAAAATTTCAAGAGCGCCATATTTTGTAGCAAGTTCTTTACCCTTTTCAAAAGGGATCCTGAAATAATAAACATTGATGATGGTGATGACGATGATGAAATCGATCATGTATATAATCAACCGTGCGAATAAAAAAGAATTTTATAATTTATAATTTATTCTTACCAAGTTCCTTGATATTTTCCATAACCTCCTTGTACTTTTTCATGTTCACCTGTTAATACTTCTCTCTCTATGATCTTTGTGCGTTTACCCTTATCCAGACCTGCCACTTTTAAAATTTGTGTTGCATTCAAATAAGAATCTGGACGTCTACGCATAACAGCAACATCTTTGACAAGAAACTCATAAACTGGTACACCGGAATATACCGCTGAATATATTGGATTTGGCTTTGGGGTTGAAGCTGTAGTGTTTGATGGAGATTGTGTAGGTTCTGTTAATTGCTGACTGGTCGATGATCTAACATCACTACCACCATTATCAATAAATTTTTCAGTAGTATCAATAGTGTCTTTTAAGAAAAAAAAAATTACATAGTCTGTTAGAAAAACTTCATTTATTTCTTCTACTTTTATAAATTTTATAAACAAGTTCCATTTATAGAAAATACCTTGCATTGAAGAAAAGTTTTATTAATATTTTTTTTTCACTGGTGAAATTTTCTATAGGACAGGTAGGAGGTATAGTAAGAATTTATTTGTCCTACCCCAGGGTTTTATTTATCCCCTGCTAAACAGATTATTTGGTTTATAATATAAAAAGGTCGTTTTGGTTCAACATAGTTAATCCATTTTTGGATAAATCTGTTAATAATTGTTGTTATAAGTAGCATGTACAGCAAGTACGCGATGAAGCGCATTCCAATATAAACGTTAATTAAATAGACTTCATGTGAGATATCATGTGAGATATTGTATAATACAATATTGTTGGTGTTGTTGTTTGTTGTTGCCTCGTAATTCTGAATGTGGTATTGTTGGTTTAACCATTCCTCTATTCTCAATAGTAATAAACTAATTTTATTATGTTTTTGTTTGCATCAATTAATTAATCGTAATGGTGATAATTACTAACTTTTAAAACTTGCAACAACGGTTAGTAAAACCCTGATTACAAAATTTCAGGTTTAAAATATATTGTGTAATATGTTTGGTTGTAAAACTACTTAAATATAAAGATTTCGTAATAATTAAGATAATAATTAAACACCAATTTTGCATGTATTAATGGCGATTCATCAGTCAGTTCTGATGGAGTGTACCGATTACCTTTATTATTTCTGTATTAGCAACTTTTGGAAAGACTGTATTTGTAATAAACGATTTTAGATAAGATAGAATTTAATCTTATTAATCAACATCATCAGACAACAAGAAATCTATAAACTTCAATTTTAAAAAAAAAAATTTTTTTAAATTGAAAATTTTAACGCTGGAGTGAGAAATGATAAACGATACATATTAATATGTATGAATGATCGATCAATGTCATAAAAAATAAAGGATGATAATTACATTATGTATAAAAAATAATCATTAAAAAATTAAAATTTGATTGATTTATTAATATATTGTATATGTTATATTATATAATGCATCACTCATTCATTGCCTTTAATTTTAGCCTCAATTACATTTAATCTTTAACTTTAAAGACCTAAATTTAACAATAAATTAGATCCACCACCACCATTTGCACCACTAGGTATATACATTATATTTCGCGAATTGGCCAATGTCGCAGCAATTTCTTTGGATGCTTCTATACGACGTAATTGTACCAATCCTTCACCGCCTTTATCTAGAGCTTTTATAATTTTATCAGCAGCTTCTGCTTCTCCTTCTGCACGAATAATAGCTGCTTGTTTTTCTTGTTCAGCCTAAAGCGTATATACATTTATTTATACGTGAACTGAAATAAAAAAATAAAAATAAAATTTTAAAAATAAAAATATTATGACCTTTTCAACAATAAACTTCGCTCTTTCAGCATCTTGTTCTGCTATTTGTTTCTTTTCTACAGCTTGTGTAAATTCAGTGCTAAAAGTCATATGTGTCTTTTCAATAAAGTATAAAAATTTTTTTGGTAAGATAATATAAATGATAAAAGATAATACATAAAATGGCAGATAGAAAATGTGATAGAAAAAAATGATAAATATTTACAATAGAAACATCCTCCAACTCGATATTGAATTCTCTAGATCTTTTTACAAGATCTTCACGTATTTTTGAGGACACCTAAATTATAAAACAAAACATCAAAAATAACAATTATCATTCTCTTAATTAATACGCATTTTTAAATTATTATTAATTAATTAATTAAATTTACCACTTCACGCTGTGTGATTAATTCAATTGCGTCAAACTGTGCAACAACTGCCTTTAACACTTCATTACCAATTGATGGCAATACTCTTTCATCATAATCTAAACCCAAGGTTTGATAAATGTGAGGTAATTGTTGAATAACTGGTTTATGGAGTACACGTAAAGTCAAACTGACTGCTTGCATATCTTTTGAACCAGTTGCTGTTGCAATATTACGTGGTTTTGTACGAACGTCGTAAATTATGGCACGTTGTAACCATGGGACAAGAAAATGTGTCCCTTCACCAACTGATGTATCTTTAACTCCCTTAATACGATCAAATATCACTGCTCTTTGTCCTCCCCTAACTTCGTTACAATATATATATATATAAGTATAAGTATAATTAAATTTGCATAAGCGTTCAGTTACATACCATCATATATGCTAAATTGTAACAAGCTTGCTGCAACACCAAGCGAAGCAGCAACTTTAGCAACTTTTTCAAGTATGGCGGCCATTTTTAAAAAATAATTTTGATTATCATCGTCGATCACAGAATCAAAATTTTTTTTAAAACGTTCATTTTTTGATTGATGGATGATAATGATATTTTTTATAAAGAAACGCGACTAAAGTAATAATTTTGCTTTAAAACATTTGACTTACAATAAAGCTATGAAATTTTATTTCATTTTATATACAAATTGAATATAATATGAAACTAACTAAAAGATTATGTACATTTAATAATATTTCACAACACCTTTATGACAAGCGTAATAAGCTTAATAAAAATAATATTAAAGTTCACCAAACAAATAATAACAATAATAATTCATTGGTAGTTAAGAAATTAAGTAACGATTATAAGAGTTTTCAACATCAACAAAATCTATCTCTACAACAAAATCAACACCAACATCAACAACAATATCATCGTTATCTTCCTCATACCAGTGCCACCAACATCACCACATCTAATTATAATAGATATAGAGAGGATAGCTTGTCGACAATGACTGATTATTTTTTAAGATCAGGAAATTTTCAGACATTATATCTTCACAAAAATAATATCAAAGAAATTTGGACGTATTATATGAAAATAAAAGTATCTAAATTAGTATATAAAATAGGACATATTTTTGAGATGAAGTTGTTGATATATTTGATCAAGAATAATGATTTAATCAAAGCTAGAATAGTGACAGAAACTTTAAAAAAAAAAAACGAAACTTGTTATTTTGAATGGTTGGACAATTATTTAAAAATAGTTAATAAATTGTTTAATAAAGATCTTTCAGGAGCAATAGAATTATTTAAAAAAATAATTTCAAATGGCAATCAAGAAGTAATACCTAATAAAATGCATTCTATTTTACTAACGGAACTTGTAAAAGCTAATAAGATCAACGATGCTGAAAATTTTTTAAAATTAATTTCATCCGTGAGGAAAATGCAATGTAAACGAGTATCAACACATTACTATAATATTTTAATGGCAGGTCATGTTAAAGAAAAGAAATTAGAAAATGCGCTTGAGATCTTACAACAAATGTCAAAAAACAATGTCAAACCTAATCGTTGCACATACAACATATTGATAAATTTTTGTGCAAAACTTTCCAAGGTTGACCTCGCAGAAAAGTTGTTTAGTAAAATGAAATCAGTAGACATACCACCAAATGTTTTAAGCTATTCAGGTATTATCGAGGCACATGGAAATGTGATGGATTTAGATTCATGTATAAAATATTTTAATCAGATGGAAGAAGCAAATGTACGACCAAACATATATACTTACTGTATACTGATTACTGCATATGCAAGAACAGGTAATTTTCAGGAGGCAGTGAAATGGTTTAGACATATGGTGATTCTATCAAGAATACAACCAAATCTAAAGAATATTACATCATTAATGGTTGCATTGACAAAAGATTTTAAGAATGATCCAGCACTGTTGGATAAAATTTTTGGATTGATTAGAAATGAGGGACTTCAATCAGATGTTGTAGCATACACGGCATTAATTAATGCCAAAGCAAAAGTTTTGGATTTAAAGGCGGCAATAATAGCATATCAACAAATGCTTGAGGAAAGCATAAAACCAAATATTTACACATATACAGTTCTTTTGGATGCAAGTGCCAAATTAGGAAATTTCAGTTCAACAATAAAATTTTTTAATGACATGAGAAAAGGAGATATTGAACCAAATCAGTACACATATTGTGTTATAATGAATGTTTATGCAAATAATAATCAGTTAGATAAGGCATTTGAAATCTTTGACCAGATGAGGACCAAAGGTATTAGCCCAGATACTACATGTATTAACTGTTTAATGGATGCATGTAATCGTTTGGGATATGTTGATAAAGTTTTCTATCTTTACTCAATTATGAAATCAGAACTCAATATTGAACCAGATAATTCAACCTTTACTATATTCATTGATTCGTGTTCATTCAACAACGAGGCTTACCACGGAATTAAATTTTTTCAGAACCTATTGAAGCAGAATCAAACATTAAATGTAAATAATTTTGGTAGTTTCATTAATTTATTGGGAAGACATGGATTTAGTAGGAATATTTTGAATGCTTTAAGATTAATGAAAAAATTGAGTATTAAACCAAGCAAATATAGAACTATTTTACCAGCATTAAATTATGTTTATTCAATTGGTTTAGTTGAAGATGCAAATGAAATAAAGAAACTTTTGATTGATTGGATTCCAACTGAAGAAATTCCTACTAATACTGAAATATTAGAATATATAAAATATAAATTACAATATCTAGCTAAAAAAGATGCAAACAAAATTAAACATTCATACAAATATTGAAGCAACTAATAAACTATTATTTAAAATCATTTAGATTATTTTATTAGAAATTATTATGTAGTATATAGATTAATACTGTACATATATATATATATTTATATTTATATTATACACACACTTATTTAATAAAATTAATACAATATATTTCTAATTCTACTTTAAAAGACGGACGTACTCAAATCTTGGGGTAACCAATCAAAAAATCGAGGTCCTGTATTTATTTATGCGTAGATCATTATAAATTCCTTTTGTTTTATTATTTTTTTTTTTTGAGAGGGTGAAAGATAAAAAGGGGGGAAAATGTTTAAATTTCAAAAAGGAGAAACAGTATTTTGTTATCATGGACCAACATATTATCCAGCTCAAGTACATAAACAAAACTGATAAATTTTGATTCATTTATTTTCAAATAATGATGATTAAAGCATTTTATTTTAATTTTAGATTCTTGATTCAAAAATAAATTTTATTGGAGATACAGTAGGTCCACAATATTTCATACATTATAAGGGATGGAATAAAAAGTAAATCGAAAATATCTGAAAATTTTTTTTTTATTTTGATTTTTAAAAACTTTTTAATAAAATTTTAATGAACTTTTTTGATATTTTGAACAATATAAAAAAAAGATGGGATGAGTGGGTACCGGAAGGAAGGGTTTTTGAAATAACACAACAGAAAATCGATGAATTAAACAATAATAATATGATGATGAAAAATAAAAATATTTCGGCAGGATCAAGTTCATCATCTTCGTCAAGTTCATCATCATTATCATCATCATCATCATCTGCACCAAAAGGTTTTTCATTGGACCAAGTTCAAACTGATAATGAGAAGAGCAAAAAAAATGGATTGCCATTTGAAATAATTCAAGTTAATGGGAAATTATTGGTTGATATTTCATTTATTTATTTGATTTTAGTTATTGATTATTTATTATTAACGTTAATAAATTTTTAATTTATTTTGATCAGATGAAGACCAAAAAAAAGAAAATCGAAATAAATATGAGGGATGAAAGAATGGTAAAATTTGTAGATGAATGGAAGTGGATAACTAAAGATCTAATGGTATGTTTTTTGGGGGGAGAGAAATAATTATTATTTGATATTTATTTTATTCAAAAATGTAAATGTATATATATAGTTGGTATTTCCAATGCCATGTAAAAAGACAGTGAATTGTATCTTAGATGAATTTTTAGAGTATAAATTAGAAAAACTTGATGGTAATATATCACCAGACTCTAATGTAAAGAAAACAACACAAAAACATGAATTGACGGAGACAATTAATGGAATGAAAATATATTTCAACGAGGAACTTCCAATATCTCTGTTATATCGGTTTGAACGACAACAATACCTGGAACTCGTCGAGAAATATCTTGATCACCAACCAGCTTCTATTTACGGAGCAGAACATTTAATGAGATTAATAGGTAAACGCATGTAATAAAATATATTTAAACAAATACACATATTTTTGGAGTATATTAAAATACATAATAATAAGCAGTTTATGATTTTTGAACATTTTAGTATTGATACCAGATTTAGTAAATGATGTCCAGATGAATGAAGAAAAAGCACAACAGATTCAGATTTTGTTTCAGGAACTTTATGAGTGGGTTTATTTTGGATTATATCAAATATAATGATGGATGTGATGGATGATAAATAATAAATAATACTAATTACCATTATTATTAATTAATACTAGCTTTATGGAAGATCATTGTAACGAATATTTTGTCAAAAGGTATAGTTTTGCCTCGCCTGCTTATATCAGGGTAATATGGGAATATTAAACGAATTGGTAGAATATATATTATGGGGCATGTTGTCAAAATTTTCAGGGACCAATGTTTTAATAATTAGTCACACAAAGTGACCCCAATGATGTATATATTTGTGGCGTTATATATAATAATAATAATAATTTTCTCAAAAAGCAAAAAAGGCCAATAATTTACGCCCCATAATTTACTAAATGATATATAAGAAATAGAGAAATACCTTATATAATTCTTATTTACATATATTGCTTTAATTCTTTTTTCCCTTTTCTTTATATATAATACATTACTCTTTTATTATTACATTTGTTAAAAATTTTTTTTAAATAATTTTATTATCTTCCTCAAGTTTTTATTTACAAAAATGCCTAAAGCTAAATCTACCAAAAAATCTCCAACTGGTAAGTATTCGTTCATTTCTTCTCATTAGAATATATATATATAAATATAATAGAATATATATATATAAATACGCATTTACATTTGTTATAATTCAACAACGTGTCATTTCAAAAATTTATTATGAACTATTTCTTTATTAACAAAGAAAAACCTAACGTCCACGTTATTTCACGTTTTATTTTACTTCTTTCTTACTATTATTTTCCATTTTTCATATACCACGACTATTTACAGCTTTAATATAAGATTATATATAAAGAAATGTTTTAAAAAAAAATTTTTTTTTTTTTTATAATTAATTAAAAAAATTTTTAATTTCTTACTATAAAATCTAATGCTCCCTCTCTATCCCTTATTCTTTCTTTATTTTTTTGACAATATATATATGACATTAATACTAATAATATATATATCTATATATACATATATATAAATCTCTACTATTTACTATTATATAAATATCCAACTAGGTGGCAAAAGAAAACTATCTCCATATAATGCATTTATGAAATCCGAACTTCCAAAAGTTAAAGCCGAAAATCCAAATCTTGAACATAAGGCAGCTTTCAAACTTGTTGCTGAACGATGGAAGAATAGTGCTGATAACCCAAAGGTATATATAAATATTGTATATTATTGGTGTGTGAGGAGTAATAATATATCTTTTTTCTTCTAATGATTCTATTAACATTCTTATCATTTTAATTAATTAATAGAATCAAAAGGACGAGTAAAAAAAAAGATGTATAAAAAAATTTTACTAATCAATTTTCTTTAATCACGAGAAAAGGCATCAAAGAGATGAAGAAAATATTAATTAAAATTAAAATTATTTTCAATCTATCCTTACTATTATTATATATATAAAATTGGCCATATATTTTTTACATTATAATTATTTTCTAAATATCTTTTTTTTTCATTTCCATTTCTTAAATTTCTTCTCTTTCGCTTTTATTTTTCCTCTCTCACTCTCTCACTCTGTTATTTTTATTTGTTGTGGGTTCATTTCTAATTATAATTAATATATCTACATACATATATTATATTTTCTAATATTTATATTATATTATATTTACTTATTCTCTTTTGCTTTAGCCACAACAAATTTATATTATTTTTACACTTTATTATATATATATATATATACATATACATATTAAATATATGGAATAAAATTTACATTACGTCTTAATTTTTTTTTTGAATATAATATGTAAATAAAATAAAAAATAAATGTGGAAAATTTGAAAATTAGTTGATCAATTGATAAATTTTTTTTTAAAAATTAAAAAATAATGTCGTCACCAACTGACAATAATAATTGTAAGACTGTCAACAAAAATAAACATAATATAATGTAATAAATATCATTATCATTATCATTTAATATTATTTTATATTTATATTTAGTAAATATAATTCCAAACGATGTAAAAGCATATAAAACTCAAGAATATTGGAATGAAAGATATTCAAAGTATATATTTACTTAATTATCTGCTTGTTAATATCCTTTAATTTTTTTTAAATTTTTTTTTGGGGGGGCAAAAATAAAAGAGAAGAAACATTCGATTGGTTTAAAACTTACAAAGATCTATCGCCTTTGTTTAAGAAACATTTACTTGATGAGAATGTTTCGATATTAATGCTAGGATGTGGAAATTCAAGTTTGTAAATATATTTTTTAAATCCCATGCGTATTATTATTACTGATTATTATTAATTAATCAATTTTTATGATTAATTAATTACTAATTACTATATGTATAGCATTATCAGAAGATATGTATGATGATGGATATTGTAATATAACAAATATTGATTTCTCGAATATTGTAATTGATAATATGAAAGAAAAAAATAAGCATAGATCAAAGATGTCATGTAGGCCACTCATTGATTAGTTAGTTAATACATTCTTTTTTCAATCCATAAATAAATAACTTGTGTGTAATTTATTAGGGTTGGTGATGGATGTTAGAGATTTAAAGATGTTAAAGGACGATGAGTCATTTGATGTTGTGATCGATAAAGGTACAATGGATGCGTTGATGTGCGATGAAGG
Source organism: Entrophospora candida (assembly GCA_910592215.1). Lineage (NCBI taxonomy): Eukaryota > Fungi > Glomeromycota > Glomeromycetes > Entrophosporales > Entrophosporaceae > Entrophospora > Entrophospora candida. The sequence continues at coordinate 34,939 of CAJVPN010000082.1, forward strand.
TGATGTTTGGAATCCTAAACCTGAAGTAATTGAAAATGTTGGCAAAGAAGTGGATCAAGTTGTTAGGTAATTAACCACCGACCTATTAATCAATTTACTTGTTTATGGTTAATTGATTATTGGTAATTTTTATAAATATTGATTAGGGTATTGAAAAGTGGAGGAAAGGTAATTAATTATTGTTATTATTTGAAAACAACAAGAACAACAATAACAATCAATATATATTTTATATGTATACACACACGCACACAAATATATGAATAGTTTATATATATTACATTTGGACAACCACATTTTAGACGTAAATATTTGGAAAGATCAGTTTGGAATTTGGAAATTGAAACTTTGGGTATTATTATAATGATTAATTTTATTCGTTAACCATATATATAATTAACAATATTCATTTATATTTAGTAGGTGATTCGTTTCATTATTTTGTATATGTATTAACAAAAAAATGATATATATTTAATATAATATACTTGTACGTCATTAAAACAAAAAAATTTTCTGGGGGGGGGTTAAAAAAAACCGTATTTATTTATTATTTAATTTAATTTTATTTGTTTTTTTTTTTTTTTTTTTTTTAGAAGTATGGTTTGGAAAAATTGAAAAATTGTATTATAAACTTTTTATATTTACATAAATATATTAAAAAAAGGAAAGAAAAGAAACAATACACATAATATACATATTATGCACACACCAGATTTATAATCTATGAGTGCGTGAATGTAAGTTATAAATGTCTAGAAATTTTTTAAAAAAATGTACATTTTTTTAAAAGGAGAAAATCCTTTTATATTTTTTTTTTTTGATATCTAATTATTATTAATTATTATTGTTTTTTTTTTGGTTTAATAAAATAATAAAAATAAATTTAAAAACCAATTTGAAAACCAAACCCCCAAGGAATTATCCAATATAAAATTCTTAATGACAAGAAAAAAAAATCATAATGTACTAAAAATATATTACCTCCCCCACCTTTTATTAGAAACCAATATTGAAAAAACTTAATCAATTAATCATAAAGAAAAGGAGAGTCCGTCATATTTTGATTAAAAACAATCAAATTACCACCATCAACATTGCCACCATCAATGTTTTTTGTAGGAGTTGAATGAATATTATTGCTACTATTATTGATACCACTACCACTATCACCGCTGGTATTGTTACTAATAGCAGTAGTATTAGCAGATCTGACCATCAAATTAAAATTTTCAAATATAGGTGAAGAGGTGGCAGGTGAAGAAGTGGTAGTAGTAGAAAAATGTTCAGGCGTTGTAACGGTTGATTCTGGAGTTGTTGCTAATAAAGTTTCAGCGGGTGACAACAAAGGATTAGATGAAGACTTGATAAACATTAGACTATTATTATTAATGGTATTTGGTGAAGGTTGAAGAAAGAAATCTGGACGAATATTGCTTGGTTGCTGTGATATATAATTACCATTTTGATTAAAATATTGGTAAAAATTATCAGGTGAGGTATTATTGATTATAGGAGAAGTAGTGGTAACAGCAGGAGTAATAAATGGTGAAGCATGTTGTAATATAATAGCAGTGGCAGCTGCTGTTGACGTTTTTGAAGATCTTGGTGTTGAAGGTGCTGAAGGATTTGTCATTGGTGGTGTTAAGATCAAATTATTACTATCATCATTAATATCACTGTTATTGATGTCTTCTTTATCACTATTACTATTACTGTTACTGTTAATACTATTATTATTACCATCCTCACTTTCATCCATGTTATCATCTTCATCTTCATCTTCATCTTCATCTTCATCGCCTTCATCATCTGATACTTCATTAATTGATACGGCTGCTTTAGCTGCTATAGAGTCTCTTTCACTCTTAGCTTGTTTGTTCCTGATTTGTACCCATCTTGTTCTACATTGACGCTATATTATATATATGGGGAAGGAGAATGGTATTTAGATAATATAATTAAAAAAGAATCATGCGCGCGTACAACGCATACAGTCAAACCTTGTCACAGCGGATAAACGAGACACAAGAAATTTTTATGTGTTTTTATGTGAAGCAAAATTTTAAAAATCAGTTATGACAAGAATTTAATTATAGTCCGCTGTGGCGAGGTCCGCTATGACTGTATGTATTAAATATATACCTGAGTTCTGCCATCGATCAATTCAGCAATACGAATCCAGCATCTACCATAACGTCTGACACCATCTTTTAAAATTTCATCTTCATCCGGTGACCATTTACCTTTTCTAACTGATGGATCCAATGCTTCCGACCAACGAGCCTGACACTGAATACCAGTTCGATGTGGAATACGTTGTGCTATTTTGTTCCAGGGTATAGGTTGTGGGTGACCATCTGAATCCAATAAATTCAAATACTCGCCAACTGCCTCTTTCAGCAATGAATCTTCTTCTGGTGTCCAACGGCCTTTATGGATTGTTGGGTTAAGAGCACCCAACCATCTTGTTGAACATTGCATTGGCGTTCTGTTTGGAACGTGAGCTGCTATCAATGACCATTTATGAGGTCCATAGATGTTGATTGCTGCTTTTAGTAGTTCGTCTTCTTCTTCTGTCCATTTTGTGTAAACTGGTGGCTTTTGGTTACCAAGATGATGATTTTGTAATGACGATGATGATGATGATGATGATGATGCTGGTGGATGACTGTTGTTGTTACTGTTGCTGTTGTTGCTGCTGCTGCTGTTACCGCTGCTGTTGATAGTAGGATTAGTTGTAGTATTGAAATTGATATTTGGATGATGTTGATGAATATTATTGTTGATAATATTATTATAACTGTTATTTCCATTAAAGGTTATTATTGATGTGGAAGGAGGATGAAGAATAGAACTGATGTTGGCAGAATTATTATTGATATTATTTTTGCTACTGATTGACGCTAAATTAATTGTTGTCGATAATGGAGATGATTGTGATGGTGATGAATTATTTATGAAATTTGTCGATCTTGATGATGTCGGTGATGTGTGACATGTACTACCAGCTACTGTTGTTGGAGGGCAATGGTAACCACTTTCATATAATGAAAGAGGTGCATAAGAAGTTTGATTAGATCGCCTACCAATACTACTACTAATATTACTGTTGTTGTTGTTGTTGTTGTTGTTGCTGTTGCTGTTGCTGTTACTTATAATATTATTGTTGTTGTTATTACAAAAATCAAAATTTTGTAGTGCATTAGATGATGTATCAACATATGAAAATAATGATGAATATTGTTGATTACTATTATTATTGGTAAGATTTGCATTTATTGTTGACGAAGATGAAAACGATGTCGGTGATGTCAGTAGTAGTGTTGGGCTATTATTATTACTACTAGTAGTAGCACTAGCAACGGTAGCGACAACAGAAGCAGTATTATTATTGGATGCGGAAGGAAAATTATTGTTGACCAAAACAGAATTACACTGAAATGTTAAGTTTTGATTGTAAAAGTCGCCATTATTAAAATCATTAAATATGATATTCGAAGGTGGAGTTGCCTTTCGATTGGAATTGGAATTAAATTAACGAGGATTTCCTTCAAAAGAATTTATTCTATTTACAAAAAAAAAAACTTAATATTTACCTTCCAATCATCATCGAAATTATTTGTTGATTGATCAGACTAAACAAATTAAACAAATAAAACAACAAATAAATAAATGGTAGAGAAATGAGAATTATTAGTATGTAGATGGAATATCACTCACATATGATTTGTGATTTTGTTGAGACAAAGGATCAAAATTTTTGGTGGTGTCGATAAATATCTATAGAAAATATTATTCACATGATAGAAAAAATTAGAATGTGAATGCTTATAAATAAATAAATAAGTTTATTTAATGTTATTTATTACCTGATTATAAATAGAACTCGTAGTAGTACCTTCAATCTAATATAATTCGTTCGTTGTAATAATAAATGATTGGTTATATTAATATATTATTTCCGTTATATTTAATAAAGAAATAATTATTTATCCAAATGAGCCAAGCAATATATTTAGTAATAATGACTAATTGACTAATTGAAACCCTTCAATAATAATAAATAAATTATACTTACGTCATATAATGAAGTCGGCGAGGATTGTTGTTGTTGCAGTTGTTGTTGATGGTTAGTAGCACTAGCAGTGTTGGTAGAATTAGCGTTAACATCCAAATAGTACATGTTGATAATTGGATTATCAATACCAAGTAAATGAAGTGTCGAAGGCGACGTTGATGCTGATGCTGATACCGATGAAGCAGTATTATTGTTATTACTATTATTACTATCGTTATTATTATTATTATTATTATTATTTAGACTTGATTTAGAGCTTGAGGATGAGGAAGTAGTAGGTGTGGATGGTGTTATTGTTGTGACTGTTGGTGAAGAATTTGAAGATGAAATATTATTGTTAACAGGATGATTTTTATTATCAGTGGTCATGTGATTTTTGTGATCGTCATCATCAGTGACCATAATATCGTCTTGATTTATTTTGCCATCATCACCATTAGAGTTTATTTCTTCTCTAAATAAATTATTTATTTCTACTTTTACTTCTATTTCTTGTGCTGATACTGTAGTTGTATTTAGTACACAATTCATTAATTCTTCATCTTCCTCTTTATTCGACGACGCGTTTTTCAAAAATTTTGATTCGTTATTGTAATTATTAGAATTAGAATTAGAGGTCGAGTCATTATTATTAGCAACAACAGTAAAGTTGTTGCTTATGTTGTTAGAAATCATATTGTTATTATTATTGATAATATTATTAGAAGTAAAGTTTAGAGGAGTATTATTTTGAGAAAAATATTGAAATGTTGTCGGTGTCAAAGCAGTCGGTGTCAAAGCAGTAGGTGTCAAAGCAGTAGGTGTCAAAGCAGTAGGTTTTTGATGATTTACGTGATTCATTTCTATTATTGTTGTTGTTGTTGTTGTTTGTTTGTTTGAATATTAGATAAAAGAAATTTTTTATAAGTTAGTTTTATTTTTTATTTATAGAGAAAGCAAAAAAAAAAAAAAAATTTTAGTCGGTTGATTGGGATACGGAGCCAAGAAAAAAAAGGGGGGTGTTGGAAATTAAAATAAATAAAATCCATTGTTTGACAATTAAGTGAAAAAATAGTGAAAAGGATTAAAATTGAGGAAATTAATTGATCATATAATAGTAATCAAGGAATCAATAACAAAATGGATTGCCCGAGTGGAAGTAAATGAACGAATGAATTATAGAATGGTGACGACGAAATTAGAGAGCGAGAAATAATTAAAGAGGTAATTAAAAAAAAAGATCATATAATATTAATACTGCTATTATAATTTACAGTAATATTATTAATTTACCTTGAAAAACAGAATTTTGATCGAATTCTTGTTGGTTATTATTATTATTATTGTAAGACATTTTATTTATTATTTATAATAAATTTTTACTAATTAATTACTTAAAAAAATTCCAACAAAAAAATTAAAAAGAATTGGGTGGATTTATATTGTTGTCTGGTTGATGATTAAGGTGATTTGTGAAATAAAAGGAATTTTTTAAAATTTATTTATTTTTAAATTTTTTTTTATTTTTAATATTTTATTTTTAGGGAAATATAAAAGAAATCTTTTTTATTGTCAATTGGGATTGTGTGTGTTGATATCGATGATGATAGAAAAGACGTGCCGGTAGTATGTTGATGCTGATTGATGATGATGATGATGATGATAGTTTTTGTAGGATGCAGTAACTGTATTAAGTGGTATCCATCCATATACAATAAAATATATAATATAATGTATAAATAAATAAATTAAAATTGGTAAGTGATTTCATTATATAAACAATAAATATTTATTATATTATTATTATTATTAGAATCAGAATATTTTATTATTTTTAGAATAAAATAAAGTGATGATGATGCTGATAATGATGGATTAATGTAAAAGGTAGGGAAGAAAGGAGGAGTGAGAGTGAGGGAGAATGAGAAGAAACAGTAAAATATTTTACATTTCAACCATTTTCAATCACTTCCAATCAATTCCAATCTGTTCAAAATAAAAAATAAAAAAATAAAAAAAACCATTTGTATATTACTTACACACAGACCAAGAAAATTATATAAAAGTAAATATAGATCAACACAGTAGATGATGATTAGAATGGGAGGAGGCTTTGATGATTTAAAATGATTTTTTGAAGATTTTTTTTTTTAGAAAAAAAGGATTGGATGGATATTTTTTGAATATAATATAAGAGTATTTTTTTATTTGTTATTGATTTATATATGCAAGAATGAAAGAAATATAAAGTTCTAGAAAGTATATATATATATATATATATATATATACATATATATATATAAAGGTGTATGTATATAATAGGTCCGAGAAATGTAAATTTATGAAGTTATTATTATATGATATATATTATGATTAAGGATTTTATTTATATTATTAATTAATTATATTATTATTAATGAACTTTGATCAAAAAAACTTTTTTAAAGAAAAATTAATTTACACAAAGAAAATATTTAAAGGGATAGAGAAAAAAGAATTGAATCAAAAAATTGATTTTGATGATCGATGTGATTGTTGATAAATAAATGATGTTGGTGGCGGTGATGTGAAAGTGTGCGTGCGTACGTGCGTGTGTTTGTGTATTGTGTGTGATAAACGTGTGATTGTCTAATGAACGACACTAATCAATTAGAGAGAGTGTGTTGGTTAATATGAAATAGTTGTATTTGAGAGATTATTAATATAAGAAGAAAGTGATGTTTTAAAAAATTAATTTTTTAATTTTTTAATCGTTAAAATATTATAATAGTAAACAACAATAGAATATATATAAAATCATTAGAAAACAAAAAAAACAGGAACAAGCATTAAAACAAACAAAAGAAAAAAAAAATCATGAAAATTTTTTTTATTTGTTTTAAATAATTTGAACAGAGAATGATTTGGTTAGGTTTTTATAAGTTTTTTTTGATAGATATCAAAAAAATTTTTTTAAATATTAATATTTAAATTATTTTTATAAAATTTAGGGTATCAATAAAAAAATTGGCAAAATAAAGAGGGTATATGTGATAAATTTGGATAAGTGCATAAATATATATATATCACAGCGCAATTGACGTGACGTCTATCAAATAATTACTTTACTATCAATTTATTCACAGGCAATCTTTGACTTTTATTGTATGAAATATAAATAAATATAATGTGGCATGTCTGTAAATAAATAATAAACCGGTTTTCTTTTATTCTTTCTCTTCTCATTTTCGCCATAAAAAACAGTGTTATGCACAGTGGCCATGTAAATATTGATTAATTTTGTCAAAAATAAGTAATCAAATACTTTAAAAATAAAAACATTTAAAACCAGTTAATTTATTATTAATGCTAGTTTAAAAAAAAAATTAATTTATTAAATTGCATAATATAAAATTAACCTATACTACTTAAATATCACAAAAGTTTGTTTTTTTTTTTTTTCAGAACAAAAACGGGTTTTTCATCGAAATAGTTTTGATTTCGATTACGATTTTGATGAATTTCGATTTTGATCCAAGTTTTGCGTTTTTCGAAAGTTTCGGATTTTCTTCCCCTTGAAACTTCACGGCAGCCAGTATTATGATGCCATAATCATTGATTGGATAATAACAAATATTTGTTTTGTATACGGATAATAAGTTATTTCTAAATTTATACAATTAAAATATTTTAAATAATTTTTTTGTTTGTTGATATCTGAAGTCGGAACCATTAAATCAATAGCGGAAAAATGTCAAATTTATTATAATCAATGAAATAAAATGAAAATATCAATAATAAACAAACTGGGTTAGTGTATTATCGGAAAATCGTCTATGTATATATTTATACATATTAATATTTTATCATGTAAGTAACATAACTGCAGTGTTACATGTCAAATAAAATATTGTTAACAATGAATTTAAAAATTTACTTAGCGTATTAATATTTAGTATAAGAAATGTCTAATTAATAGATTTTCTACACATTCCTACCACACCATATATAATTTACAAGTTAGCATTGGATTTATTTCACATACAAAATCAAAAAAAAAACTTTTATTACTTGGATGATGATGATGATGATGATGATGATGATGATGATGATGATGATGATGATGATGATGATGATGATGATGATGATGATGGATAGATGGACGGATTAATATCAATCCACACACACATTGTTATGATGCTCATAATGAAAATCACAATTTCATAATTTTCTCTTTGACTTATATTGTTTCGTTCCTATTATTTATTCTATTCGAATGGCAAGAGATTACCATAAATTTATTCATTCATTCATTAACTTTCATTCAACGCTTATTAATTCGTTCGTCAACTCTTCGCTTTATTATTATTATTATTGTTTTTGTTGTTGTTATTATTATTAGCCCATTCATTAGCATTTAATGTATTATGTGATACATTCATTCATTTTATACCCATCCACAGATATGCATTCTAATAAGAATATGCACGTGCCTATGTTGTATGAATAATAAGTAATTAGCATTTGGTTAGCCAAAAAAAGAATATAAAAACATTATTTATATAAATTTAGATCCACAAACAAACAATTTAACCGGCCAATCAAACAAGAATTTCTTTATAAATACACACAATGATTATTTAATTTCACCGTCAAAAAAAAATTTTTGAAGAAAAAAACCCCCCATTTTTTGGAAATTATTTATAATATAATAATGATGATGATAATAATAATAATAATAATAATTTGTCAGCAAAATCATTCAAGAAAGGCAAAAAAACCGATGGAACTCTTAAATTTTGTTTGATAAGGGAAGAGAGAGAATAGGCGAGTGAACGGTTTCCCCAGTTGAAAAATTTCTAAAAACAAATTTAATATTTGAAAAAAATTAAAAATAAATAAATAAATAAATAAATAAATAAATAAATAAATAAATAAATAAAAAAAAATTATTTTTAAAGTTTTATTTTATTTATTTGGTAATGACCCTTATCCTTTCATTCTTCGCATCGCACCCAATTACCACTATTACCACGGAAATTAATGCTTCCTGCAAGCAACCATCATCATTATTCTTCTTTTCCTTCTTCTATTATTTGTTATTCTTCTTCCTTCGTCCACATACTCACACATACGTTACCAGTTTACCATAAAATGCATTACCAATGGGCATTTTTCGAGATTCCCAATAAATCTTTTTTTGGTTATTAGAGTAATAGTGATCGGTAGGATCGTCCCCATCAATTGATCAAATCAATCAAATCAATCGAATCTATTTTGGCTTTTATTGCATTCACAAATCAAATGCCACTGCAGGCACATGGCGAATATTCGAACCTTTCCTTATAAAGCGACTAAAAACGAGTTTTAAATCCATCCATACCTGATGCTATTGTAGAATAAAAATCACGTGAAAATTCAAATAATCACATTGGCTTTAAAAAAGAATTACACCGTTTAGATTTTTCCGTCTTGTGTATATTAAAAACTTTATACTTATTCAAATTAGTTATTCGACACAATTATGCATCGAATTCATATTAAGCCAAGTAAGTGGCTATGTTCCTTGTCGCAATTGTGCTATCCATCCAGTCATGCGCCTGGGAATTTTTACTACGAGCTCAACTGTTATTGCTTAGTAACCACCAATAAGCATTTTTCGTATGTGTAACAACAAATTTATTGGTTTTCTCAAAGCGATAACTGGAAAGAAAAAATTTATTATTGTAAGACTTAAACTTTTTTGCATGTGAATTTTAATGTCACTTTTTCTCTATAAAACAAAGATAATCTAAAACCTTAATTTGGTCCATAATAAAAAGTAAGTACATACGCTCACATACATTTTCAATATTTTTATAAAGTTTGTTATTGTCATTTTAGGTTATCTTTAAAAGTACAATAATCATTGGGAAATTTCATTTTAATTATTTCCACAAAAAAAAAAAACAAAATTATGACCAACCAGATTTGTTATTGGCGTTTAATGCTTTTTGGTGCGGACACCCGACATTCTAGTTTTGCACATACCCTGCATTGGATCGTCAGTAACTGTTTTTTTTCTTTTAGTTTTTTCATCAATAATGAATGAAAAATTACTATTTAATTATTCATTTATTTATATATATAGTGTGACTGATAAATAGGATGAATGATGCCGTATTAAGGTATTTATGAAGTGACAAAATTGGAAGATAACTTAATTTGGAAGTTTAAATATGTGGTGGTAATTTTTTTAATATTATTATGACTATGGGTAATTCATTCGTCCATTCGTCCATTTATCCATTCACTCATTCGTTTATTCATTCATTCATTCGTTCATTCATTCATTCATTATCGAAAGCCAACTATTTGGTCATGATTGTGTTACTTGATTATATATATACACAAGAATAAAATATATTCCTAGATCTTATTTCGTATGAGAGGAATGGGGAGAGATAGAGTGTGTGTGGATATGATAATTATTACAGATGATAATGATTATGAAGTGGGTTTGGTAATGATAATATGGATTAAATAATTGAACTTTAATATTTATATTTTTGACAACTCCTCTGATAGTGAAGAAGAAGAAGACGAGGTGCTAACGATTCAACTTCGAATCCGTATTCAGAAGATCTTTGATATTTGGGCTAAATAAAAAAAATTTAAATTTTTACTGTGATAATAATAAATGTGATAAAATATATTATGTTAGATCTTTTAAAACAAAGAAAATAAAGTAAAATGGCATTATCAAATATAGTTCAATAAAATTTAAGCAAACAGAAAAAAATTGTGTTGACATTTAGAGAATACGTGTTTTAAAGCTTATGCTGAACATCATATATCGACGATTTTCGTGTTTTTGATGAATTAAAAACTGATTGTTTGAATTTGGAAGTTTATCAGAATGGACTTTATCGCTTATTAAAGTGATTTATATTACAAGTATTTTGAAAATGTACAAGTAGTAATATCACTCAGTCAGTCAGTTTATTCATTTTACTGATTAAAATTATTTGATTTTTTTTTTTTATAGATATCACTGACGACTTCATATTTATAGGATCTGAATTTCCAATTGATGTAAGATTTTGAAATTCAGGATCTTATTAAATAAAAAAAATATTTATAAATTAATTAATAGGTAGGCATAGATGTTCAGTCTTTTCAAATAGTGATGATAAAATCAAGTATAATTTTTATTATTATTATTATCTTAAAGCTTCGCATAGAAATTTTTTATTATGAAACAGCTTGTGTATTATTCAATGTAGCAGCCATCTACAATTAATTTGGATTTTCGGAAAATAGATGAAGGTGTTAAAAGAGCATGCTAATACTCCAAGTAAATAATTGTAAACAATTATTTCGTTTCATATGTATGTATATATTTATATATTTGTTATTTAGCACAATAGTTGGATGCTTCCAATATTCAAATAAAAGGTCATTTATGGTAATTTGCAGTGAATTAGTTGGAGACGATTTATCGAGGATTGTAATTAATTATTAATCTATATTAATACATCAAAAGATAAAATGAAGGATGGAATTATAGAAAAGTTGGTAAAGTCAAGTATCTCATTTGCGAAGTCACTAAATTATTAGAACAAGTAAAATAATATTTATTATAATTAGTGTATTTCCTTAATAGTTAAATATATACATAACTTATTATGAAGAAGAAATTCCAAGATTATATGCAGTGGATGGACATATTAAACGTTGATTAGAAAATAAAAGGCTTTATATATTTTTGTTACACCAGAAGATCCAGTTTATAATAAATAGTCAATAATTTCAATAATTATCACATAACTTTAAAAGCTTATTAAAAAAGAAAAAGAAAAAAGTAAACCGATAGAATTAAAACTAAAGACCTAAGCTTCATTTCCATCGGTTTATTTTTCACTTTATTAAAAAAGTTTTGAGTTATAAGGCTTCAAAGTTAGGCCATTTTATATATGTCTATGATAAAATTTTGGAATTATCTTCCCTTGTGATTTCCTAAAGGCTGGTGATCGGCTTAAAAAACAGAAAAATCTTTCCAATAAAAGAGATCTAAAATTTTAAATTTCGACTTGTGATATTTATAGATGACTTTGAACCATATGATGTGCGAGAAATCCATATTAGGATTTCCATTATTTGCGAAGCTTGCTCCATTTGCAGTTCACAGTGTTTATTCAAATCGAAAAGATAAATTATGTAAAGCCATTCTGACAACATTGTTTGATTTAAATAACATTTCCACAAGGTATTTTATAGGGATGGTTGATATTATATAATATGCTGATGGAAATTTTGAATTTTTGTTAATTTATTATTATCAATTAATCAATTTATTATATTGATAATGTGTTGAGCTCACTTAATCTTCCTATATAGTTTAATAGACAATATAAATTCTGAAGAGTTGAATGAACCGCTACCATCATTATTGTTAAAAGCACAAAAAGTTCGTAAATGAAAGTGGCACTGTTAGATTGAACGAATTCTACGATCTTTCTAATCATTTTAATGAGTTATTGGATAAGGTAAACAATGATATTTAATTCTTAATATTTTAAAATCAAATGTCAAGGATATTATTGATTTGGTAGGCATTTCCAGTGTTGGATCAAAATCTCAAAAGTGAATAAAGATCATTGTAATAAACTTGAGAAAGCACTCAAAGTGATTTCACTCTTGAAAAATGTTAAATGAATTAGTCAGAACATATTAGCTTTTGACGATATAATTATTTATCATATGTTGTATGTGGAATATAGTCTATATGAACTTGAAATTCACATGTGTGAAAATGAAAAACCCTTATTTGATTGGTTAATTTTACGTACAACAGAAACATATATATATTTATAAAAAGACTATTATAACTATACATGCAGCCCAAAGTATTTTGACACTTCATAAAGGGGGTTACACATGTAGTAAAGGGGTGTTACACTTATGTTTTCAATAGTGAATGCCGTAATTAATTTCTACTTTCTACCATCAAAATTGGAATAATTTTGACCATCAAAATCACCAAACC